>BJFM01001354.1:0-16949 GCA_016586285.1 Arothron firmamentum
TGTTCTTGAGCCTAGAAATAAGAGCAGAGCCTGATGTCAGCTCTGATGTTAATCATTCACCTGTTCCCCCTGAACACTGCTCATGTCAACATTTCCAAGAAATAACACTGATGACACAATAAATTTGGAAATGATGGAAATTTCATCTATCTATCTGTTAATCTATCTGTGAAAGAGAAAAGAGAGTTCTTGCTGATGTTAATGTTTCACAAGGGCTACATGTTCAAGCTCTGGCTCCAGTTAGTTCAGAACTGAAGGAGCTTCTGAAGAGGAGGAGAAACATCTTCCAGAACCGAACCAAGTCCAGTTGCTCTCATACATCAAACCTTTTGATAACAACGACCTGGATGAATGAGAACCTACATAGAGTTTTTTCAGAATATGTTTATTTACTTTTTTAAAAAAAAGTAAAAAACACTCAAACAAGCAAACACACATTTAAATTGGAACATATCAGTAATCATCCTCCAAATAAGATAAGCAAAAGCACTGCTGTGCATGATCCATTCATTCAGGGAATCTAACATGCTGCTCAGAACCGACTCTCCGGAGGCACAATGATGGTGGTCCTCTCATGAGTGACATCCCTAAAACGTTGACACATCAAAACTACAGATACATAAATGCGTCCACATGTATTTGCATATTCTAAAAAAAAATATTTTATCTTAAGAAATAAATGTTATGTTTACTTTCATGTAACCACTAGATGGAGCCAAACTGCAACAATCAAGCAGAATGAAGCCCTTCAGTGAACCAGTGTCAGTTGTTTTCAATCACCTTTTACATAAACCTGGATTTTAGTCTCCTTTTATTTCATCTATATACATGTAGTAGTTGCATGCTTGAAGTATATCTAATGTTGATGTTGTGCGTGCGTGTGGTGCATGTGTGCACTGATGATTCTTCTAAAATTAACACTTTGGCAAACGTGAGACAGTATTTAATCAAATTTCATGTCCTGCACATGGTGACCCTCTTTCTGATGTGCACCTTTAGAATGAAGGCTGCCTCGTGACCTTCCTTCTGTCGTGCTGCTCTGCGCTGCAGCAGAACCTCCAGCAGAACCTGCAGCAGCCTGCCCTGCACGACTGGACTTCCACAGCTGATTCGATCCTGAGGTGCTGGGCGTCTAGCCTAATGCTTCCTGGCTATTTATGGCAGATGCCCCTCAATCGAGGCTGCTCTCTTCAGGCCATACATGGTTGCTGCGGGATGAGGTTACCACACTGACTTTGTCCCACACTTCCCAGAGCCCTTGAAGGCAGCATTGTGTTGCCGCTGCCTGCCTGGCTATCAGGCATGAATGGAGTTTTTCACAACCCTCCTTGAAACCTTTGGGATAATATGAAGATATGCTTTGTTTCAGTTCAGGCTTTTCTCACAGCCCTTTTTAGTCTTCCCTTTCCTCTGCTCCACACCCCACACCCTCTGCCTCTCTCCCCTCTCCTCTACTGTTACTGGGACTCGTTTATTTTGACCTGTTGCAGCAGAGTTACTGGGAAAGCACCCGGCTATATTTGACAGCTCCTGAACTTGGAGCGGCTTCTTGACTTGGGATCACCGGTTTAAATTTACCTGCACTCACCTGTGCGCTCGGCCTCTCTGCTCTGAGGTGAAGCTCCTTCTTAGACTCTCCTGTAAGTAATATTCTCCTCTTCATGATTCCGTTGCTGCATATCAGATAAGAAATGACTGACACATGAAATGTCGTTTGCTATTTTTGGTACATCTTTGTCTTAAGTTGCAAACTGAAAATTGTCAAGTCTGATGCACTTATTTGTACCTACGACGACTACGACAACTTCACAGGATTGTGAAGGTGAACTCTTGGTTATCTGGTTTAAAAGCTATAGATGCCTTTACTGTTCCTGTTACTCTCGCCTCTTCCCGCTAGCAGGAAAGTTCAAATATGTTGATCGTCAGAAGCATGTTTAAGTTTTTGCCTCACAAAAGTTTTTGCCTCACAAATCCAAAAGCAAAATTACATGATAATAGATGTTAAATTCCAAGATGAGTCCTTGGTCTCGTCGTGGTTGTGTGTGTGTGTGTGTGTGTGTGTGTGTGTCTGTGTGTCTGTGTGTGTGTGTGTGTCAGTCAGAGTCAGCAGTGAGCTGCTGCAGGTTGCTGTCTGGTTGTTTTGCTCCTTCTCAAGTAACCACAGGAGCATTAGCGCGCCATGCTCCAGATTAAAGCGCTGTGAATGGTATGTGCGTGCGGCAGAGTCACGCTGCTGCGTTATCCCCGCGCTGGCACACTTTTATAGTGACAGTGTGCAGCAGTTGTGTGCTGCACATGGCTGCAGCTGCTGCGTCCGTCAGGAGGAACAGACAGGTTTAGTGTCCAGCCTCATGCTTGACCTCAGGCCACTGGCTTGAAGTCATTCACACACATTTGTAGTGTTCTCGGCGCTGTTGTGTCACCTGGAAGCCACCATTGTTTATATATACTAACGTCTGTTGAAGCAGTGGAATGCAGCAATAAGGATGTTACGAGTGAAACAGAGAAGCAGAAGTCCCAACAGCTACAGTAAAAGTCTTTAATGACCAAAAAAAAAAAAAAGACTAGGAAAAACAATCACTAGGGGCACTAGGAGAAAGTCTTACAAAAAAAACCTAAGAATGCTGGATTAACTAGGTTATACTACTTTGGAATTTCAACAAAAAAACAAGATCCACAAGGAAGAAAAACCACAGGGAACACGACAAGACCCGATTGGTGAAACTCACAGGGAAGCACAGCGGAAACAGGTGGAAACCAACGTTCTGGCTCAGGACCCTGAGGGACCTGGCCTCAAATACCCACAGTGATCAAATTAGATTCAGGTGTGCACCAATTACTCCAGGAAATGAAAAGCACCAAAACAGGAAACAGAACTAAAAAACACAGCATCACAGTCCCCACCTACTCGTCAGGTCAATGTGTCCACGGCAGATCACGACCTTTAGGAGCGGAACAGCTAAGTGAGTAAAGGCTCTTCCACATGCAGGAGGTCTGATGTGAGACCCCAGAGATTCATTCATCAACCTTTTGCATGTGGACCACCTTCCTTTCCTGGACCGTCACGTGTATGCAGTGAACTTTTACATATTTGTTTAGGGGTTAAAATGTATGCGTAAAACCTCATTTCCATTATGTCCAGGTTAGATATCAAAGATATTTGGATTAGATTTGGTTTTCACCATTTCCTGATTGTCCACTAGGTGGCATATTTCTCAGATAAAGACAGAAATCCAGGTAAAATGTAAATAAATGAAATCCTATCATTCCCTTTGCCACTGGCGTCAGGTCCCACGTCATTGTCTGGACTGGGGTCCTTTTCTCTGCATGTTCTCTGGGCCCATATAAGAGCAGAGCAGCAGCGTTTCTGTGGCAGCAGAGCTGATGCAAAGGCAGCAGAGAGGAATGCAGCCCTGGATGGGAAGTCTGAATGTTTCAGGCAGCGCCAGCGTCCTGCTGCGCTTGCCTCGGGCTCTCACGTGGAGCGTGTCTGTGTGGGAGAGTCTGGATCATTCTGCTCTGCTGTGTAAATATTTATACGCACACCTCTCAGTGGTTTTTGGTGTAGATTAGTGTAATAAAGAAACTCATCAAGATCCACAGTGTGTGTGTGTGTGTGTGTGTGTGTGTGTGTGTGTGTGTGTGTGTGTGTGTGTGTGTGTGTGTGTGTGTGTGTGTGTGTGTGTGTGTGTGTGTGTGTGTGAGGATGAAAGAGAGATGGGAGACGGGGAAATATGCAGAAATTAATGAGTGAATGTGTTCAAAACTGTTGGTTTGGTGAAAGTCATCCAAGACAAACACACTGGAGGTTCCTGCTCACAGATCGCACAGACACACTCATATTCCCGCGTCTGCTTCGCTCTCCATGTTGGCTCGCTCAGGAGCAAGTTTGGAGTCAAGCAGCAGGTAAAAAAATCTGCCTGGTGTGGGTGTGGGTATTTTTTGGGGAATTGTTCTGTACATCTGAGGTGTGTCAGGAGGACGACAGGAAGTCAAGAGGTCAGGAAAGGTCACGGCTGAAGGCAAACAGACATGCAGGCAGCAAGGAGGAGCAGAGGTGACGGATCTGGAGAATGTTTGGACGGAGGAGTCAGAAAGAAGCAGAGCGGGCGGAGACGCTTCCTTGGTAAACACGGACCTCTCCTGAGGCAGCCACTCACAACACATGTTGCCTTATTAGGGGCGTCTACAGGGAAGAACAGGCAGAGCGGTGAGGCTCGTCACACTGTCTTTGTAGGACTGGCAGCAAAGGAAGGTGTGTGACTCAGCAGTCCCACAGTGACACACAACAACAATGCGTGTCACTGAATTCCCTTTTCCTGATACACACCTGCTTTCTGCTCTGATGAGAGCCCGTCTCCCTCCTGCTGCCACTCAGATGAGCCTGTGTGGCCTCCTGCTGACCTGTAGAGGAACCCTGAGCAGAACACAAATGTGTCTGTCTGGAGTAGCTTCGGCTCTTTCCTGTTTCCTCACATGAACCACGGCTTCTTCTGGAAGCTTCAACATGAACCCCGTTCCTGTGAGACTCAGGGAGATGATCTGATGTCTGTCTGAAAAGTCCACATTCATAGTTCCATCAGTGGATGGAGAGGTCCAGTCCTGGATGGATAGATAGATAGATAGATAGATAGATAGATAGATAGATAGATANNNNAGATAGATAGGGTTTGTCCCAAACCACCCTTCTCCAGTCAGATCCTGGAGTTTTTACCATCAAGGCTAATTCTGTATGTAATCTGATTACGTCTCTGAGCTGCATTAGCACCCTGCGGTTCTGTCCCTCAACTGTCGTGTGTGTGTGTGTGTGTGTGTGTGTTAAACACACGCACAGGCTGGAGCTCAGTGTGCCACTCTGTCGTCTGCTCGAATGCTTGTGCGGACCTGAGCGTCCGCCTCCATCGCTGGCCGCAGACACTGCTGCCTCCATCCAAGTCCAGCCATCAGCAGATCTTGTTCAGCAGGACGTTGGTCCGATCGTCCCAACCAACCATGTTTCGCAATCCGTGGATCTGTAGCTATAGTGTGGATCAGGGGGATCCCTGCGGCCAAGGTAAGGCGTTTGCAACGGGCCTGTTCAGATGGTGTGTTTGCGGACTCGTTCTCCGTGAAGCTGTTGGCCCCGTGTTGGGTTTCCACACACATAAACACTTTCAGGTGCTGCTGCGCTGGTGTTGCTGAGCAACATCTGACATTTGGCCGTGTGGAGGCGGACGCGAACTGACTCCGGCTTCTTTCTTTCAACAGCACTTGGACAAAAACATCCCAGCAAGCTTTGCAGTTCAGCGTCGCTGCCAACAGAAGCTTTAAGGTAACGCACCCAGGAGAGCTAAAGGCTGGAGAGCATTAACCAGCTGTGTGGCTTTAACCGGTTGGTTGGCTTTAACCAGCTGGTTGGCGTTAACCAGCTGGTTGGCTTTAACTGGTTGGGTGGCGTTAACCAGCTGGTCCAGGAGCAGATGAATACATGGTCTGGGTGATGTTCTGGATTTATAATACTATAATAAAACTAAGATACTTAAGTTCTGTGGAATGTTCAAGTCTGTGAGGTAACAAATGAAGATGCCGACCAAGGTTGAGCTGAGAGCCGGCTGAATCAGGAACGGCTGAAGAGGTCTGTGGTTTTGGAGCTACAGGAGAAAACCACCATTAAAGAAATTCAGGGCTTTGTTTTTGAGAAAAGCTCGTAAATATGCTGATTATTCCAAATGGAAAAGGAAAGTTTTTTGATCAACGAGTCCAATAAAGGAGATAAGGTGAATGCTGCTGCTTGCTGCAGGTTTGAGCTCTCCTGAGCTCTTCCTTTTACTTGTGTTAGCTTGTGGGACTTGCTAATTTTGACCTTCAGGAGAAGATCTCAGACGTCTGCTTCAATTTGGTTGAGTTTCATGAGCTGCTTCTTAAGGTGAATCCTATTGGCTGTGATTCCAGTCTCGCCTTTACCTTCTCAAGCCTCTTTAAGAGCTGGAGGCCTGACGTGCTGCTGCGACGGTTCCCTGCTGATGCACCCCTTTGTTGGGTGTAAAACTGCTTCAGTTGAGAGGAATATTTGTCCAAATACTTGTTGGTTATTGTTAAAAATGTGTCCCCCAAAGAGGTCAGTGAGGCAGATTTACTGATCAGCTGATCTTCTCATTCCTCCTTTTCTGGATCTCCATCCTGTCTTTCAGTTTCTACAGCAGCTTGTCTTTGGGTGAGAAGACCACGCTGGTCAGGAGTGTTTCAGATCCAGATGCCAAATTCCTGGTGGTCCTACCCAGAGGTAGACTAGATGCTCATTCATTCTCATGTGGTTCTTTATCACCATTGTCAAAGTTTTACTTACTTGTTGCTTTTACATTTTCAGTTTCAGAGTTAAAAAAGTTCTTTGAAGAGGTTGTCACGCGGGACGCAGGAATGAACAGGTAGCTTGAGCTGGATTAGATTAGAAAAGAAAAGCACACAGCAACAAAACAGGAAACAGAACTAAAAACCCATAAAATAAAAGCATCCACCTGGAAGCATTCTATTCATATTTGAGAGTCGAGCCTGAGGTCCCGCTGACCTGCTCTTTGGCAGGAAGGAGAGGATAGCTCGACGCCTGGAGGGGATTGACAGCGATGCTACTCCGGTCCTGGTGTCAGGTGGTTTGGTGGCCAACAGAATGTTGGAGGAGGATCCGCCCCGGTACACCCGCGCCTCCGATCCAGGCGAAGCTCGGCTTAGAGGTCAGGATGCGCCATCGTCATGGCTTCTGTGCACCGACACTGACGTATGTGATGCGTTTGTAGGAGTTCAATTTAAATACATGAACCCTCATCAGAGATGTTTGCTGCCAGCTTTGTTCCAATTCAGAAATAATACAAAAAAAAAAACCTTCGTTTTCATGACGCTGCTCAGGCCTTACATGTGGGTCAAAGGTCAACAGAGTTCAACTGTCTCGCACATTTTTTTATCTTCATCCAGCCACGGCGTGAAGCAGAGGCGTCTGCTCACCAGTCGCAGCGGCGAGTTTTAACCCTGCTGGACGGAAACCGAGCAGATCCCAGCCCTCTAGTGATTGGCCCCTAAATTGATTATTATTGATTATTACACGACTGTAATATATGCAGACATGCACGCTGCGTTTGTTTACGGGCAAAAAGACTTGCGGGTGACACGTATACGTGCGTCAGCCGTGAGGGTTGCCATATTTGATCTCTCCTCATTGGACAACCAATCGCACAAAGACGTCCACCTGAAAACGTAAGGGGACGGTGTTCAAAATCTGTTCACATGACCTTTGACCCAAATGTGCGGGGAATGACCTTCAAGCAGACCCAATGATCAATATAATCCCAGGTTGATGGCCTCTCAGGTGCCACCTTGACTTTAGATGTAGAGACTGGAGGCAGTTCTGCAGGCTGATCCTAACATCTGTATCACAGTCAGACACTACAGCCGGGAGGAGCTGGAGGCTCCTCAGAGGCCGTCAGATCACCTGGACAGATCACTTCAGGTCAAAAGAGCCACTGGCTGCAGCGGACCAGATCCGCTGTTGGTGTATGTGGAGCCAGTGACGTTCTCCACTTCCTCTGCGCCTACCTGTGACCCCGAAGACTCCAACCTCACTTCCAAAGCTGAGCGCATCGCCCGCTACAAAGCCGAACGCCGCCGCCAGCTGTCTGAGCGCTATGGCCTTCTCCTGGACCAGGAACCAGAGATTGATTACATACCTCAGTACCGTTCTTGGCGTGATCCAGATGTTTGTGATGATCAAAAGACCAGCAGGCAAGGTAGAGGCAGACAGGAAGCAGATAAAGATGGACCAGAGCCAAGGGTACCATACCGCTCTGGAGTGGGCAGAGTTTACATGAGGACTGACCCAGATCAGCCGTCCACTTCCACTTCCAGCCCCAGCCACGCAAACCAGTCACTTCTTCAAGAGAGATCAAAAAGATTCTCTGAGCAAGAAAAAGTGCTGAACATCGAGAACTACCGTCGTGGTGCAGTTCAGGAGAATTCTAGAAGCAGAACTAAAAGCCAAGAGCAACATGGTCCACCTCCACCGAAGCAGCACCAGCGCCATGGTGAAGACCACCACGAGCCAAGCAGCGCTTCCAGCAAAGACCACCACAACCTTACAGGTGTTCCGAGCTCCCCTCGCAGCTCCCGCCGGGCCTCCCTGCCCGCCACGCGATACGGCATCTCACCTGGTGATTTATTCATCGAGCAGCAGGCCCAGAGCATCCTCAACAGGCAGGGGTGAGTTGAGAACAGGGAACCATCATGGTCCCAAACACACGTTTCACATCAGATACTTCCCATTTGTGCTCAAGGTTCCGTTTTTACAGATGTTAGCATGACTGATCTTAATCCAGCTGTCACAGTGCTGCTGATGGAAAGAAGGTGCTCAAACACTCAGTTTCACTAAATGTGAAACATGATGATGTCAAAAATGAAGAGATGGATTAAAACCAGATTCTAGCCTGTTGCTAACCTCCCAGCTCAGCTCTGTTGGACCGCTCAGGGCAGCTTTAACACACTCGCATTGATCTTGTGTCCCATTACAATAAGCTCTGGCAAATACAGCAGAACAGCAGAATATAGAAGGGAAGAATAAACGTACATCAGTAAGTACGTGTCGATTATTAACATGCAGAATGTAGCAGCAATGGTTCATCAGGTTTCTTTATGCACTGCAGAAACATCCAAATACACTTAAATTCTTCATCTTAAATCTACCAGAACTTCCAAAGCCGCTGAGACCTGAGCAACCAGACTGGATCTGAATCTCATACCCCCCATGTAAAAAGTACATCTAATGTTTGTTGCTTGTGTGGGATTGTCTTTTAAAACAAGGATTCTTTCTCTGAAACAAGCTTATTTGGAATGACTTTGGACCATGTACTTAAGGAATCAGGCACAGAAATCATCGTTTTTTAAAGTGATATGTAAAGATTTTTTGTCACCAGGGGCCCATTTCAGAAAGCGGGTGTTCAAAGGCGGGTTTTGAAAACAGAAAAGGAGGAATTGGGTTTTATTAAAATACACCAGTTTTATGGCTATAGGTTCTGCCTTTGGAGAAAAAGAGTTACTCTGATGGAGCTCTTCCACAGGACCCTACTCGGCTTGACTCGACTTGACTCATCTTGTTTTTAGGGTTTTTCCATCAGGTAATCGTACCTGGTAGCAGCTGCTCTTTTTAAAGCCACCGCCGTGGTCCAAGTACAGGGTGCAGATGTCTTGGCAAACCGTGGTATGATGACTGCCCCCATGTTGAGCTGATACTCAACAGAAAATAACCAAAACTGAGTCGAGTCAAGCCGAGTAGAGGCGAGTTGGTAGGAAACGGTATGTTGGAAACCCACCATTCATTATCCATTCTTCTTCTCAAGAATCCGAGCAAAGGAACAAAGGATCTCTGACAGGAGTCCTGACAGTCACCAGGCTAATAGACAAACCATCAAACGCTCTCAGCAAAGGGCTGCTCCCCAACCCAAGATGATACCAGCGCACCTCCCTGCTCATGACCAAACAGCTTTTCAATACTCCTCTTCGGACGGTCAACACTCTGGCCTGGACTCACAGCCGTACTTGACCATCCCTGCCCCGGGGGCCTCTGGCAGACTTCCTGAGCCTCCAAGTGTGCAGCCGCGAAGGAGAGTTAGTGCTGATCAAATCTATGCTGCCCACAGAGAGGCAAGATTGGAGGCCAGGCAGGCTCTGAAGGAGGAAGCTCACACAGAGGGCCTGCTCAAGAGTAGGAAAGCAGTGCTGCCCTCGGAGATACGCCGAAGGGAAAGGAGTGTAGAAGATCGTCATAGGGGCCACCTCGAAGACACTGACTGGCAAAGCTATAGTCCAGAACAACGGAGGAGGGGTTGTGAGGAGGAAGCCTGGGTTCAAGACAGACCAAGGGAAAGGGGGAGAGACAGAACAGTTCAACGATTTAAAGAAAGCAGGAAAGAGGTCCTGTCTAGTCATGATGGTCAGGAAGAGAGACAGCTTAGATCTTTGAAGACATCGCAAGCTGTTGGAGATCATCAGATAAGTTCACATCATTACTCAGAACTCCAAAATGTACCACAAGAACAGTTGGAACACATCAAGATGGAACACAGCTCTCAGATTCAACAGCAAGATCAAGAAGTCCAAGCTCAATTAAGACCGCAGCAGGCCCAAAGACAGCAGGAGCGCCGGGCCCAAAGACAAGAGCTGCTCAGCCAGCATGATCCCAGGCAGCAGCAGGGAGTCGAATCAGCTGTCTACCTCCAGAAGAGCACGTCTACCAGTCAGAGTGGACCCAAACCCAAGACACGAACTCGGTCCATGTCGGATATCGGTGTGAGCCAGCATTCTGCCATGTTCCGGGTGGAGAGAGCGGCAGCCAGTAGAGAGTCCATAAGAGGCAGCCATCCACCGGGGCTGGCAAACGGGGACGTGGGCACCCTGGACACCAGAGTGTCAGTGGCACAGCTGCGACATTCTTATCTGGAGAATGCTAATAGGAAACCAGATGTGTAGGTCTACTGGCATGGTTGTGTGTTGCGACCTGAAAATAATCCCTCCCCTCAACTGCATGGTACACACTTCCTTCACCTGGCCGAGGTTCACTGGCTTTTCAGAGTTTTCCATGTGGAAATGTGTTGGTATGACCAATAGTTTATAATAGCATTCATGTAACCCTGCTGGATGCCCTGTACATGCTCTGTAAAAGACTTTCCATTAAACGCCTATTTGTGAGTGCATGGCTGCAGGTCAATACCTAATTGGAAATATTTAATTTGTTACTCTTCATTACACTAATTTAATTTTAACGGCTGCCTATCTGGAAATAATTAGTTACTACTTAATTCTGTTGTTCCTGTTTGCAACCTCACAGTATTTTTCTGAAATATCTTGTATATGTTGTTGTTGTTGTTGTTATGACTATGCTCAGTGGGTAGCACCAAACTTGAAGCAACTAAAACTAAAAATGGCCCTAATCCAGGGAATACAAGAACCAATTTCTCTGCAGAACCCGGCTGTGGTGTGAGTGATTATGATGGGATGTCGTTTTAACTCTGCCTGTTTCCTTTGGGTCATTGCTCATCTGTTTTTTGTTGCATTTCTGCTTGTGTTAAACCTGTGATGGTTTTTCTAACAGTTTTGTTGTACACAACTAATCCTGTAAAAAACAATAAAAACTAGCAGTAAGACCTTTCTGACCCCCTTCTCCTTTTAAACATGTGCACCACTCAAACAGCGAGCACATGAAGGTGGAGGTGTCAGCCGCGGACGGAGACCCGGCCAGTGATGGAGACAGGGCTTCACGGAGGCCGCGGCGCTACTTCACTCCAGGAGACAGTCGCCTGTCAGAGAGGTTCAGGACGCAGCCCATCACCTCTGCAGAGCGCCTGGAGTCGGACAGGTAGAGGATACAGAATGGCTAAAATTCAAGACATCGTGATGCCTAACGGGGTTGTTCTTGCAGGACTCGTGTGAGCCCATCACAGCTACAGACCACTGAAGGTACGTTCAGGTGCACCTGATGATAATGGACGTTTATCTTGAAATCCAGAAGATGACCATTATTATTGTTATCATTATTATTATTATTATTTTAGATGAAGAAAAACTGGATGACAGAGCAAAGATGAGTGTGGCTGCCAAGAGATCTCTGTTCAGGGTACACGTCCTGCTGATGTATATATAAACCAGACGATCACATGATCAGACCATCCCAACCAAAGGATGTGTTCCTCTAGGAGCTGGAGAGGACGTCAGAGGGGGCAGTTCCCAAACCACGCTCTCGAAACGCTGCAGTAGAAAGGCGTCTGAAGAGGGTACAGGACCGCGCACACACACAACCTGTCACCAACATGGAGGTGGTCAATGCTTCCAGGTACAAATGCCTTTAATTGTAAATAAAGAAATTTGACCCCTTTTTTTATATATTATTTTCTTCTTTTACTCTTCTTTTGTTTCACCTCATTTATTATATACAGTATATTTCAATTAACTTTATTCATATAGCATCTGTTACAATCAAAATTGTCTCTGCTTAGCAGAAACCCAGGATCTGAACACCAACAATCCAAAATAGTCCCCTTTAACAGGAAGAAACCTTGAGCAGGACCAGGCTTAAATGGGGGGGGGCTTTCTACTGATGGACAGATGGGTGGAGAAGGGTGGAAGAACAGATAGAGAGAACAGACATATATCATACACGCAAATATATTAATTACAGAGAGAAATCAAAGATAGAGCTGAGTGGGTTAGTGGGGTCAGAGATCAGCAGGTTAGTGCACAACTATGAAAGAGGAGAGGAGAGGAGAGGAGAGGAGAGGAGAGGAGAGGAGAGGAGAGGAGAGGAGAGGAGAGGAGAGAGGATCTGCGTGTGATGCCAGCGGCCCCAGAATCCTCCAGAGTCCATGGATGAACATTTCCTTCAAAAAAACTGCAGCTCTTACATGTGACGGGTGAATGTTGATTTGCCCTGTAGGCTTTACGGGTGGAGGCCTGCAGAGGTGCTGTCTAAATAAAGTGTGTTTATCTGTGTTGTTAGCAGCATCCAGCCCTCTGATCCAGACTCAAGGCTCCAGGATCACGAGAGGAAACCCCAGAAATCATCTCAGGTTCCTCATGCTGGAGCCGAGGGAGGCGGTGCGGATAACGTTTCTGAGGAGCCTGATATGTCCATGCTCAGCTTGACAGAGAAGATGGCTCTCTTTAACCGCCTCTCACACGCCACAGACAAGACCGCTGAGGGGGCTCGAGGAGACACACGGCTCCGCAGGGCCAGCGCCCGCTTTCAGACACAGCCCATCACCCAAGGAGAGGTGGCCCAGGTGGGAAGCAAACCTAACAAATCCTAAATGTGAAAAAAGGAACAAAAGCTTCTGTATGTTGATAGTGAGGCACCTTTGAAGGGCGGGTATGCACTGATGTTTATTAGCGTTTCCAGTAGGTAGAGACAAATCCATGCTACAACCCAACCTTTGACTCCACCATGAACACAAGGTTGTTTTAGCTGTAAGACACAAAATAATCTGCTGGGTGGAGGTCCCAGCTCTCCCAGTGCTTCTCCAGTGAGGAATACATTTTATTGGTCGTCTTTATGGACAGTACCATGTAAATTCTGAATAATTATTAGAATCAGTCAGTTTTATCGCTGGAGCTCTCTGGTGTGGAGTAGTCGGGGCGGTGTCGGTGCTCAGGTGTAATCACTTCCTGGTGTTCACACAGGAAGCTGGCTCCTTGCCTTCCTCTGTGGTGTGTGACGGTGACCCGGGACCCAGTCTTAGAGATCATGTAAGCGCCCCGTTGCCTGTGCAGAGCGAGTGTCTGCCCTGGTGGTTGGTCTCATTTGTGGCCACGGCTGAGCTGGCCTGTGTGCTTTAACGTGCTTTGTGTCGCAGGCTCACCGAGGTTTCAAACCCGGGTTGCCATTTCCGTGACCTCCCCCCAAAATGATGCTGATTGCATAACATGCACAGAAGTGTTTGAGTGCAAATGTTGCATGCTGGTTTGTTCAGGCTTCTTTCCAACCTGCATGAAGTAGAAACTCAAACATCCAGGGAATCTGTGGGTGGATTCCTCTGGGTCAGAGAGCATCGTGGAGACTTTAGAGTCAGAGTTTCCCTTTTGGAGGTAAATTGGTGCTTATTGTGAATATAGTCTTTGGCATGTTGTTATCCAGAATGTGCTTCGTAAAGTCAATTATTATGCTTTTTTTTTTTTTTTTAACAATTTCTGTCACAGTCTGGACACAACTGACAAGAGAGCAAGTGAAATCAGTCAACAAGCCAGTCAGGCAAAATACCTATTAAACAGAGTGACAAGTGAGCGTAAATGTTTGTGTTGTGCTATTTTGGGAATGACCAAAGGTCTAAAAGCAAATATTAAATTTGTGCTCATCACACCATCACCACTGCAGTAGAAGAAGAAGAAGATATACTTTACTGATTGCAGTTCAGTTATACGCTCTTTATTATTACAAACATGAGGCTTAACTACTCCTACTGCTGCTGTAGTAGCAGTTTTTCTTCATATTCTGACCTGACTCTGCTGTTTCTGCAGATGAAAAATGGCTTTGAGATCAAGCTGGAGCCCCTGCCCCCCTCCCTCATCCGCTCAGTGACGGCTGCCCCCTCTCAAGCCTCCGTCACCTCCGTGACGATCACACCAGGCAGCGTTTGCAGCGACGACCATCTCGGTCCAGGCAGGTCGGCCCAACAACAGGCTGCCAGCAGCCACCAGGAGAGGGCGCTGAGGTATTTCTCCATGACTCAGAGCAGAGAGCCAGGCAACAGTGAGGGGGAGCCCAACCTCTCCCCTCTTCCTCCTCCCCCCTCCTCTGCTGGACTCAGACAGCAGGAGGAGAGTGGCAGAGAGCATCCTGAGGAGGAGGACGAGGAGGGGGTTAGGGGGCGACAACAGGGAGGAGCCAGCGAGGAAAACCAAGAGAGCAGCTCTAAAGGAAAGTCGCGCTCCCCCGACATTCAGCAACATCCTCAGCACTCTTGGCGGAGGGACGAGTCAAAGCCTCTGGGCAGCTGGAGCGGCAGAGACGGAGACTCCCAAGACAGGGGGGAGAGAGGGGGCCGAGGGCTACACCCTCAAGAAGCATCCTCTAAGCAGGAGCAGGAGAGGAGCTACAGCCAGACGCGCATCTCAGGTAGGAGGGTGTGTGAAGAAAAGAAAAAAAAAAAAAAATCTGACATTTGAAGTGTCTCCTTATACTCGTTGTCTAATGTGAACAGCCNNCCCCCCCCCCCCCCCCCCCCCGCCACAGACTCTCCCAGTGGGGGACGATACGTCTGAGGCTGCACCTAATTAGCATTTTTTTGTCTATGTAGTATTTGCCTCGTGGCTCCTTTGTCTAGAAACAGGATTGTTTTCCTTCATGCTATTTGTCAGCTAACAGACATGAAGGATCTATAATTGTGTGTCCTCACTGTCCTGGCCCATGATGGCTCCATGGTCCGTTTGCATCACATCAGCCGAGCCCACAGAAAAATGGGACTGAGCCGTTTTTATGTGCTAATGCACGTGTAGAGAGATCTCTGGGGGCGTAGAAAAATTTCCCGCCACAGAGGCTAGATTTACTCCTGCAGGTTTGTAGCGTTGGGTCATTAGAACAAACCTCAGATTAGTCGTTGAAAATGTCCACGACCACATTTTATCCCTCTTAAATGTGATCAGGTGCACCACAGTAACTCAGCAGGGAACAAACTGTAACTGTGAGCGTTTTAAAATTGCATTCTTACCGAAGAAATGTTCTGATTTTAGACGTGCACTTTTGTCTATATTCAGAATTTTATCAAATGCTGAGAGAATTAGTCATTCACACCGTCACATTATCGGATCAGAAAAACAGACTTCTCCTCACTTTTCTTTCAGACGTGCTTTATGATCCTGGACTTGTGAGGCCGCTTGAAGCTCAAGTGTCCTCCAGGACAGTGTCTCATCCATTAAGTGAGCAGCAGCAGCTGCAGCAAACCAACAGCCAGCCTCCCAGAACCCTCCCCAAACCCATCACACAGCAGCCTCCTCCAACACTGCCAAAGCCTCCATCAGACCTCCAGCCACAGCCCCCACCAACGCTGCCCAAACCTTCCATTCAGGCCTCACAAACCCACCTGAAGCTGCAGACCTTCAGCCAGCCTCTCCCTAAGCCGTACCTGCAGACGCCCAAATCCCAGGTCCCCCCACAGACCCCTCCCAAACCCCAGTCCTTGCCCCAGGCGCTGGTCAAGCCTTACCCTCTCACCCTGGACCAGAGTGGGGACTTCAGCAGGCCGAGTGTCGCTCCTGGAGATCCGTTGTCCCCCACAGAGTCTGGAGACGCGCTGTCAGACGGGATGTCCTCCAAACAGATGTCCATTAAGGAGAGGTGAGTCTGATGTGATGATGATGATGATGATGATGCTTCAGGCTATGGACAAATACACTTTTACAGGTATCACATACATTTAGCACTAACTCATTTGCTTCTGAGAGGATTTCTAGACTATCTTCATCCTTCAGTAGCAATCCTATGATGGACAGAGAGGCATTTAGTGGAAAATGTCCCCTCCTTCAGTCCATCAGACGTTACAAAGCAAACATTGTGCATTGTGGACTCAGACGTTTGGACCACCACCAGGAACCAGCTTCCTCAGTTGGTCCCAGCGGCCCTGAATGACCCAGGATGTTCCTGGTGGGTTCAGACCCTCAGAGAACTCAGCAGATTCCTCAGATGTCCTCGTTGCTACAACGTCCACACTTAAGCTGAAGAGATGACACACTTTCCTCTGGCCTGCACCCGTCAGCCATGAATAGATCTGTGATTTGCTGTGAAGCAGAAACGTCTGACCTGGTTTTCACCCATCCTGAGGCTGACGGGTTTTCAGGAGTTGTTTCCTTGTTTTAAAGCTAACACACTTCAAAACGGAGACTCACAGTTGTGTGTGGAGCGTTTTCAGGACAATCAGAGTGAATCAGGATTCTAAATGCGGCTGTGTTTGCTTCGGGGTCAGGGTGGCGCTGCTGAAGAAGAGTGGCGAGGAGGACTGGAAGAACAGGATCAACAGGAAACAGGAAGTAGTGAAGGCGTCCAGCGAGCAGCAAGCTCAGTCCTGGGACACACACCCAGCTGGTGTGGACAAGGTCAGAACCTCATGAACATGTAGAACATCCTTTTCTCTAGCTTAAAAATGCTTGCCAAGGAAAGCACATTGCAGCCGAGCACTGGTGATTACCATGGCAACTGCTCCCTCTTAGCTAAGTGCTCTTTTGCTTTCCGTCTCCGTGTCCTCTGTTGTGTGAGCCCAGTGGTCCGGACCAGTGTGCAGCGTCCAGCACCCATACACTCTGGACATTCAGGACACCTTTTGAATTTTATGGAGACTTTTAAAAGCTTTGTGCAGTTATCTGTGTGCTGATCTGGCCTCATTTGCAGACATCATGAGTTTCCATCAGTGTTCTGCTGCTTAAAGCCAGCCTCACCCTAGAGCAGCAGAACT
>BJFM01001354.1:20030-38521 GCA_016586285.1 Arothron firmamentum
GTGTGTGTGTGTGTGTGTGTGTGTGTGTGTGTGTGTGTGTGTGTGTGTGTGTGTGAAAGGTCTGTTTCCATCTTTGTCCTTTGGTCACTGCAGGTCAGAAAAGCTCCGAGTACTCCGAGGCTGCGTTAGCAGGTCTGGCCAGCAAAGAGAATTTCAGCAGCGTGAGTTTGCGGAACGTCCACACGTCTGAGCAGATCTCCAACAACAGCGCTCTGCCCTTCAAGAACCTCATGCTGATACAAGTCAAAGGTCAAACACCACGTGCTTGCTTGCCTCATTTCTCAGGTCATTACTTCTCGAAGGGATGAATACAACGCTGCCGTTGTTCTCCACAGGCCGTCGCCATGTTCAGAGTAGATTAGTAGAACCCAGAGCATCATCGCTGAACAGCGGTGATTGTTTCCTCTTGGTCACTCCTGAGCACTGTTCTGTCTGGATCGGAGAGTTCTCGAACGTCATCGAGAGGGCCAAGGTACAGGCTGAGTTACCTCATCGTATACACACACACACACACACACACACACACACAGGATGTTTATCTACATTCTTTATTCACAAACTGAATTACAGATGTTGTAAAGTCGATGAATTATCTCCTCCAGGAAAGTCGTCTAGAGGAGAGTCGGAGGTCCTGAGTGTGAACTCTTGTCTCCTCCTGCCTGTAGGTAATAGATCTGGCCAACTACATCCACTCAAAGAAAGATATGGGCTGCAGAGCGAGCCATGTGAAGACCATCAAGGAGGGAGTGAACCCTCAGGCCCAGGATGCTCAGGAGTTCTGGAACATTCTTGGAGGGAAGACACCCTACCAAGGTGACCTATTCTGGAATATGCAGTGATGGTCGGACTGAGCCTGGTGGTTCCGCTAATGTATCTGGTCCTTGTTTAGGAGCTGGTCCATCTGAGGAGGATGAGCAGTTTGAGAACGCCATTGTGGAAACCAACTGCATCTTCAGACTGCTGGATGACAAGCTTGTTCCTGAGGATGAGGAGTGGGGGAAAGTCCCTCACAGCTCCCTGCTGAACTCCAGAGAGGTGAGTTGGACTTCCCGTTGAACCACAGAAGACATTTATCTGTCATTATTCCTTCTCTGTCTGACATTTATAAAACAGCTGGAACCCTTTTACCTTTGACGGGTTTCTGGTGGTCCGCTTTGAAGGCAGGCCACAGCCTTTAGACAGTAAACAGCCTGTAAATAAATCCTGTTCCTAAAAAGGTGGAGACAGGCCATGTCTCTGTGCTTGTCTGCAGGTGCTGGTCTTTGACTTTGGCAGTGAGGTGTACGTTTGGCACGGTAAAGAGGTGACGCTTGGCCAGAGGAAAGTCGCCTTCCAGCTTGCCAAACACCTTTGGAACGGGATGTTTGACTACACCTGCTGTGACATCAACCCATTAGACCCTGGAGGCTGCAACACGCTCATACCCAGGTGGACAAGGCTGCTTTGCTTTTCACCTGTTGACCCTGAATATGCAGCACAACCCTAATCGGAATCGTTTTGGACAGGAAGGGCCAGGGCCGTCCTGACTGGGCCATATTTGGCAGACTGACAGAGCACAACGAGACCATCTTATTCAAGGAGAAGTTTTCAGACTGGACTGAATCAAAGTTGTCATCTCCAAAGGAAAGCAGCGATGTTGTACCTGAGCAGAAGGTGAAAGTCCAAGGCAGCCTTGTGTCTTTCCTCTTCTCTTTGGTTGGTGTGTTGAAGTTGAATTGTGCTCTTTGCTCCTCTCAGGAGGCGCCTGGACAAGAGCGCCCAGCGTATGACGTTGCCCTGATGCTGCCCGTCCTCCAGACATCCATTTCTACCATCATAGATGGGGTCAATGTTGGGCGTGGCCATGGCTCAGTGGAGACTGAAGACCACATGAGGACTCAGCAGATCAGCACAGTCTCAGTCGACGTCTGGCACATCTTGGAATTTGACTACAGCCGCCTGCCCCGGCAGAGCATTGGCCAGTTCCACGAGGGAGACGCCTATGTGGTCAAGTGGAAGTGCATGCTCAGCACTTCAGGTTGGTCCACCCTTACCTTGAAACTGTTGCTAAGGCTTGACGGCAAACGTTGCTGTGGTAGTCAAGTCACTAGTTGGTGGTCTTTAACTGCACGTGACAACAGATACGTGTACTAGCTTTACCAACGTGGACTAGTTGCCTAATTTTGTGTGTCACTGTGTTCCAGTTGGTCGAAGGCAGAACCCGGAGGTGAGAAGCACCGGTCCTGGGAAGGAGAAATGCTGCTACTTCTTCTGGCAGGGTCGACATTCGTCTGTCAGCGAGAAAGGGACATCAGCACTGATGACCGTGGAGCTGGACGAGGAGCGAGGCGCACAGGTGTGACAGATCATGTCACAAGATCCTGATGCTGGTGATCGTGTGACGCAAGTGAGATCTGCATTAGTGTTCACATGAGTTCTTCTGTCCATGATCACAGATTCAGGTCCAGCAAGGAAAGGAGCCTCCATGCTTCCTGCAGTGCTTTAATGGAGGGATGATCATCCATGCTGGCAAGAGGGAGGAGGAGGAGGAGGAAGAAGAGAACTCTCAGAGTACATGCTTGCTTACACCAGCGTCAGTTAAGTCCCTCAGGAATAGAGACTAGCATCACGTGTTCACACACTCTTCCGCTTCCAGGTGAATGGCGTCTCTATTGTGTGCGTGGTGACGTGCCTGTGGAAGGCCACCTGCTGGAGGTGGCCTGCCACTGCTGTAGCCTGCGCTCCCGAGCTTCTATGATTCTGCTCAACATCAACAAAGCCATCATCTACCTGTGGCACGGCTGCAAGACACAAATGCACACACGGAGCGTCGGCAACACCACTGCACTCAGGATCAAAGAGCAGTGAGTGCGAAACCGCTTTAAAATGAATGCAGGAACAGCCAAAAGTACTTTTGAAGGCATGTGCGCACGCTTGCTTGCTTCTGCCAGGTGTCCGTTGGAGGCAGGTCTGCACAGCAGCAGTAAGGTGACCATCCACGAGTGTGATGAGGGCGTTGAACCTCCTGGATTCTGGGAGGCTCTGGGAAGGAAAGACAGGAAAGCTTACGACTGTATGCTACAAGGTGCATACGGCAGTCGCACTTCAGAGCATGTTTCCCATTTACATCCTTCATTTACAAACCAAAGTTAACAAAGTTTTGAATCAGTAGTGTAACAATAAATAATACAAAAGAGTTTTGTAATAACTTAGAATGGTATTCACCTCAGGGACATTTTGAAGTTCTGTAGTAGACGAAAATCAGCGTGAGAGTCAAGTCTGATATAATAATGTTGTAGTTATCAAAGAGTCTGACCTGGAGATAAAGGAATAGGACAGAATAACCAACAGGGACCTTTAGAAGATCCAGGTACCAAAGTGGGGGCCGGGCTGGAATTTGAGATTCCTTTCTTGTGTCCAGATCCAGGAAAGTTTAACTTCACCCCACGGCTTTTCCACCTGAGCAGCACATCTGGGGAGTTTGCAGTGAGAGAGTTCTTCCACCCGTCCAGGGTCCCAGACCTGGTCAGCTCGCTGCCCTTCCTGCAGGAGGACCTGTACGACGCTCCACAGCCGAGTGAGGGCCGGAAGCCGAGTCTCCCCGTAACAACGTGCTCCACTTCTCCTAATGTGCCTCTTGTTTCCCTGACAGCTTTATTCCTGGTTGATAATTTCCACGAGGTGTACCTGTGGCAGGGCTGGTGGCCTCAGGACAGCGAGAGCACCGGTTCAGCTCGTATTCGTTGGGATGCAGACAGGAAGTGTGCCATGGAGACTGTGCTGCAGTACTGCAGAGGTGAGAGCTGTCAGAGGTTAGACCAGGCTCTTCTCACCTGTACTGGACCAAAGGCTCTGAAACTGTTGATCTGATAAAGCTGAGATATCTGGAGCTTGATGTGATGTTTACAGCGTGTTAGTACTGTTATTTCACATTACTGAGTCCTGTAAAGTAGGATGGTTAGGTTTTCAAAAATAGAGATGTGCTATTTTAAATCTGGGGGGGAAGCAACAGGATGAAAGAATCAGGTTTTATGATTGAGGTAGATGGAAGTAGGCCCAGAGCATCTGGACCAGGTCAGCAGGACAGCAAACAGAGACAAGACAGGACAACTCATCAAATCGCCCCACAGGTCTGAACTGAATTTAGAAGCTAATCAATCAATCAATCAATCAATCAATCAATCAATCAATCAATCAATCAATCAATCAATCAATCAATCAATCAATCAATCAATCATTAACCAACTTCCACAGTTACTGATCTCCTCCCAGCTTCTGTCTCAGTTGAGACTTGCCTGATTAAAGGGCTAGTTATGAGGCTCCAACACGTGACACCATCTGAGACCTTCAAGAATGCCTCCTGCTTCATGAGCACCTGCTGAACAAGGAGTTCTGCTGCTTCTTCAGAGCTTCCTGCAGCAGCAGTGTCTGAACACGTGTGTTTAGAATTTGATGTCTGAGTGATGACGTTGGTTCCCTCCTGCAGAAACGACCGAGGAGAAAGAGAAGAAATCCTATCTGATTCATGCCGGTCTGGAGCCGCTCACCTTCACAAACATGTTTCCAAGCTGGGAGCACAGAGAAGATGTGGCTGAGATCACAGAGAGGGTCATTAAACCCCCCAGCACACACTCCCACCAGACACAACCAAACAAAGCCATTTTTATACCAGGAGCATCCTCAACATCTTGGAGATGCTGAGCTCGTCAGCACACACGCTAACGTCTGCTGTGTCTGCAGGAGGCAGAGGTATGCAACCAGATCATCCTGGTGGAGGACGTATTAGCCCGGCTCTGTCAGAACACCTTCCCTCTGGCTCAGCTGCTGGCCCGGCCACTGCCGGAGGGAGTAGACCCGCTCCGTCTGGAGCTTTACCTCTCCCACCAGGATTTTGAGGTGAGCACATCCATCGTTTGGGTGCTTGAATATTTAAAGTGCTAGCCCGTTCTGATCACAGCTAAATGTCAGATTGCTTC
This sequence comes from Arothron firmamentum, assembly GCA_016586285.1. Taxonomy (NCBI): domain Eukaryota; kingdom Metazoa; phylum Chordata; class Actinopteri; order Tetraodontiformes; family Tetraodontidae; genus Arothron; species Arothron firmamentum. Next base: position 24,986 of record BJFM01001354.1, read on the forward strand.
CTTAATGAATAATGTCTAAAATGGCATCGTCATCATCATCATCATCAACATCACACTCTTTTCATATCTCCAACTAATTCTCACCTGCAGACAAAGTTGTAGGTGGATCCAGGTAAGAACAGCTCAAAGTCTGGGGCAGCTCTCCTTCCTCTTGAGCACATCAGCACTTTCTTGAACTTATGCTCCTCTCTGACCCAGGATTCTTTGCACGGTTTCACACTGCAGACCCACTCACTGAGGCATGAAATCCACTGATCCAAACCTCTAAGCTCACATCCTCTCTCTTCACCACACCGTGCTGTCACAACTGAACACATAAAGATGGATGACAGGCTCTCACTTTGACTTTTGAAGCTACTAAACCTCAGGTCCTGCTGAACCTCAGGTCCTTCTGAACCTCAGGTACCACTGAACCTCAGGTCCTGCTGAACCTCAGGTCCTTCTGAATCTCAGGTCCTTCTGAACCTCAGGTACCGCTGAACCTCAGGTCCTTCTGAACCTCAGGTCCTGCTGAACCTCAGGTCCTTCTGAGCCTCAGGTACCGCTGAACCTCAGGTCCTTCTGAACCTCAGGTCCTTCTGAACCTCAGGTCCTGCTAAAACTCAGGTCCTTCTGAACCTCAGGTCCTGCTGAAAACTCAGGTCCTTCTGAACCTGAGGTCCTGCTAAACTCCAGCCAAGCTCCATCTTGGCTAGAGATCCAAAAATCATGGAGATTTGCTGGCCTAGCTTCAGCGGTCTCATGTCATCCATGTTTATGACAGACAGACAGTGTCTGACTGTTCACATCTTACAATTTTAAGCCTTAAATGTCTTAAATAGTTCCTGAAGTATGTTTACATTGTGAATTTCTGTCTACTGATCTGGGATTTCTCCTCTCTGACCCTCTCCAGAAAGCTTTGGACATGACGAAAGAGGAATATGAAAGTTTACCAGGGTGGAAACAAGTGAACATAAAGAAAGCCAAAGGGCTGTTCTGAGGAGGAGTTTCAGGAGTGAGGGGGACATGTGTGATGGATGGACGTTTGTGGTTTTAAACCACCGTGGAGGAGGAGGAGGAGGAGGAGGAGAAGAAGAAGACGCTCTCACTGTTCGCTGTTCCACACTGAAACAGGAACATTGTGAGCGCATGTGAACAGTCATGGTGTTTGTGTGAGGACTGTCCTCCGTCCCTGAAGTCCTGGACGGTCTGGTGTGCAGCATGACTCCTGAAGTGCTGGGCTACTGTTTGTGAGTGCAAATGTACATAGTATTTGGATGTGAGTGTGTCGTTTTTGTGAAAATGTATTTCAGCTTTGTATCATTGTAAAAAAAAGTCTGGTCAGATGAGGGCTGAATTCTGTCCATGCTGGACAGTGTCAAGCCTCGCAGAGGACGCTTGTCGACGCGACTCCTGAGAAGACCCAAAGCTTCAGCGTGTCACTTTGGACAGTCCGACAGAAGCCTGGTCCCACAGAATGTATAGTGCCTTGCTTTTTTGTGTACAGTTTCTATACAGAGATTCTAGTCTCATTTTGAAGGATCCTCTTTGTGATAAAAGACAGAATTAAAGCACAGCAATGCTGAACCCAACACGCGTGTCCGTCTGGAACTGTTGACAGCTTATGCTGACAGGAGACTCAGAATGAGCAGCACAAGAGCTGCTACTGTCAGAAGCACAGGCATTCCTTCAATTATTCCTCCACAAAATAAGTCAACTCATCCACATTTTATATTTACTTTTCATATTTTCTCCCTGGATTTCTCCCCAAATCCATTGCAGGAGGGGACACACACACACACACACACACACACACACACACACACACACACACACACACACACACACACACACACACACACACACACACACACACTCATCTTCAGTGTGAGACAGAAGTTGTGAATGCATAAGACAAACTGATACAATTTTCAAAAAATGATTTTTCTGTTGATTGTTGAGGAGATAAATGAACAAAACTAAATTCTTGATAGTTTCCTTTTGTCAGCTGTCAGCATCGTAGGCATCAAAGTCAACAAATAACGTGTGAATGTGTTGAAAAGTGAAAATAGCAATAAACCATCAGAGCATCAAATGAAGGTGTAGCCGGGCCACCAGCAGGGCTCTCATCCTGGCTGCATCTTCCCCAGGAGCCTTCCACAGGTTTCATTTTCTCCCAGTCTTCTTCAGTTGGTGCTTTTCATTCTTCGAAATTCTTTGGTTTTCACTTTGAAACTGACCTCTTAATCATCCAGCACAGATGTTCAGTGGGCTCACGCCTTTGATGGAGATGGCCACTCTAGGACCTGGACCTGCTCCTGAAGCACGTTCAGTAGGGAGCATGTGGGTGTTGCATTAATTGATGCTGCCTCCTCTATGCTGGTCAGTAGCTGCTAAAAAGTTAGAAATAAGTAGCAAAATTGTGTCCTTTTAAAGGCAAATGAGAATCAGCAAACTGGAGTCTGTGTGAACTGGGTTTCTCTAACTGGGTTTAGCATCTTCTACTCCCAGCCTAAGAGGCAGATTGCAGGGGCCTAAACTCATGCAGTTCCTGTCCTGATGCCTCGCTCCACTTTTAAGCTATTAGAAAAGCAAATGTCTGAATTTTCTCCACAACTTGGAGAAAAAAAAGGGCAACAACACATGACAACTGCTGCGTTGACACCAGTGAGAACCAATAGAGCTGTGGATTTTTATTCTCACCTTTAGAGGACACCAGCTCAAAGCAGGAGGGTCCTCTGACAGCGGACGAGCTGCTCACAACTCTGGGAGGTGTACGGGGGGCTGGGACTGATGGACCCGCACTAGAGGTCTGTGCTGGGAGGTGACTTTTCTTGGGGTTTTTACAGACAGCTTGGAGGAGTCATCTCTGTCTCAGAGCTGCATTAGAGTAGTTCTGACCCTGTGACCAAAGAAAGGTGATCTCCAAGACTTTAAAACTGGGCTCCAGTCCAGCTGTTATGTGTCCTCTCTAATAGACGAGAAAGGTGATGGACCACGTAATCCTCCGGACTAGTGGGCAGTAGGATGGTGGTGGGGCAGCAGTGGGGTGGCAGTGGGGCGGCGACAAACAGTAGCCTCGAATTATAAGGAAAACAGGGGGTTTAAATAAGCTGCCCTTCTCAGGTGACTCGTTTAACAATCTCTCTCTTAAAACACTACTCAAACAGAAAATCTTCATGTTCTTTGATTTAACTTGTGTCAAAACTCCCTTTTATCAAGAATGGAGTGCTCCCAGAACCTACAGGAACATGCCTGCCTTTGGTCTTTATTTGCATCCATCACTTTGAGCTACGTCAACTTACTGAGGTCACTGGACTTGGACTGTTTTTGCAAAAAGAAAAAGTTTTAAATAGAATAGAATAAAGAAAGATGCAAACTTCCAGTGAGTATGAATGGAGATCGTTGCCAGGCGTAAATGCTTTTTATTGTCCACAACGGGCAAGAACATCGAGGGACCAGGCAGAACAAGACATTACATATAAACATATAAAACTGTCATGGTTGACAAATACAGATTTTAGAAAATAGATAATAATACAGCATGAAAGTCCAGGATGACCAGTTTAGAGGTTCAAGATGAGTGAAGAATTTAAAGGCTAGAAAAACACTGGGGGAGCTTGGACCTCCTCCTAGCAGCTCATTTCCAACATGTGGAGACCTCCTCCTGAATTTTTATACTGTATATTAGAGCTTGGTATTAGGCAGACAGAGGGATAAACGCCGGCTGTCACATGACCTCCTTGGCGGAAGGAGGGAGTGCAGTGGCAGAAGCAGGAGCGACAGCGCCATCTAGTGGCGGCCGCCTGCGTTACCACCTGTTGGCCTCTGCGTTTCTTGACCGCTCGCTGATGGCGCAGCACTGACTGTGAAGTTAGGAAAACCAGTCATCTGCACACACGGCCACTTCAAGGCTAACTGCAGCTTGAACTAAACTCTGACGTGAAATGTTTGCATGTGGGTAGCTACCGGCTGTTGTTTTTATCCTGAAAAGGCTGAGGACTGAGGAGCAGCTGCTTTATCAGCCAGCCATCCAAAGATGGACACCGCCGAAGAAGGTAGCTAGCAGGCTTCATGTATCTTCTTCAATATTAGCTTGAACTTCGCCGCTCCGTGACGTTTGTAACACATTTAACCACTTTCACAACAGTAAGCGATTCCTAAACCCTGAGAAATGCTCAGCAGTGAGAGCCTGCCGGCTAAGCGGGGTGCTAGGCTAACTAGCTTTAGCATCCCTTCGTTAGCAGTCAGCTGATGGAACCAAACAGTTATGTCGGTTTGTTTTGTGTGATTCTACACAACACACAACATCCTCTGCTTAGTTAGCATCTAATACAGTCAGTTATTTTATTACAGGTACATTTAGGAGACTGCTATTAATTCCCATGATTGCATGGAATAATAAAATAACCTTACTTGCTTTTTCTATGTGTATCAACTACAAACAGTGGATATAAAAAGTCTACACACCCCTGTTCAAATGTCAGGTTTTTGTGATGTAAAAAATGACACCAAGATAAATAATTTCACAACTTTTTCCACCTTTAACGTGAACTATAACCTGTACAACGCAATTGAAAACAAACTGAGACCTTCAAAGGGGAATAACCTGGTTGCATAAACCTGGTTTTTACCTGGTTGCATAAATATGCACACCCCTAAACTAATACTTTGTTGCGGCACCTTTGGCTTTTATTACAGCACTCAGTCTTTTTGTGTAGGAGTTTATCAGCTCGGCTTCATTTTGCAAAAAGTTATGTGAAATCTCCCAAACACGTGGGAAAATGTGTTATGGTCCGATGAAACCAAGGTTGAACTTTTTGCCCATAATTCCAAAAGGTACAGTATATTTGGCGCAAAAACAACACTGCTCATCACCAAAAGAAGACAGTGAAGCACGGTGGGGGCAGCATCATGCTTTGGAGCTGTTTTTCTTCAGCTGGAACTGGGGCCTTAGTCAGGGTGGAGGGAATTATGAACAGTTCCAAATACCAGTCAGTGTTAGCACAAAACCTTCACGCTGAAGATGAAGAGGAATTTCATGTGTTAGCACGACAGTGACTCAAAGTACACATCCAAATCAACACAAGAACGGCTTCACCACAATAAAATGAGGTTTTGGAATGGCCCAGCCAGAGTCCAGACCTGAATCCGATGGAACAGGGTGATCTGGAGAGGGCTGTGACAGGAGATGCCCTCAAAATCTGTCTGATTTGAAACTGTTTTGCAAAGGAGAGTGGGCAAATATTGCTACATCGAGATGTGCCATGCTGATAAACTCCTACACAAAAAGACCGAGTGCTGTCATAAAAGCCAAAGCGGCTGCAACAAAATATTAGTTTAAGCGTGTGCATATTTATGCAACCAGGTTATTTTAAGCTTTTCATTTTTTAATTTTCCCCTTTAAAGGTTTCATTTTCCTTTTCAATTGCGTTGTACAGGTTATAGGTCACATTAAAGGTGGAAAAATCTCTGAAATTATTTATCTTGGTGTCATTTTTTTTTACATCACACAAACCTGATATTTTAACAGGGGTGTGTAGACTTTTTAGATCCACATATATATGATCAAAACAGTTTTAACAGTTTTTTTTGTCTGTGTTTATTTACTTAATTGTACATATCTGACTTCTTTATATGTTTTTGATGAAAGAATGTAGTTTTTACACGGTCTTAGTGTCTAGTGTATATTCCAGGTTAATTATTGTAATTTAAGAGGTTGCAGGTTGAGCTTTGCTGGTGTCCATGAACAACACAAACCCCCTCATTAGGACACTTTAGAAGCATCATTCATCCTAGAGCACTTTGCTTCGTAAGCGTCCGCTACTCGTGTATGTATGCTTCTTTGTGCCCCGTTATCTCGGGTGTGAGCTTGATTGGAAGCCATTTTAAATGAGATGTGCTGGTTCTAAAGCTTTATGCCCCCTGTCAGCAGACATTTGCCGGGTGTGTCGCTCAGAGGGCACCCAGGACAGACCTCTGTACCACCCCTGCGTCTGCACCGGGAGCATCAAGTTCATTCACCAGGAATGGTGCGTGCACAGATCATCTCTTTAAAGAAGTTGTGCATGTGTTCTTTCTGTACTGCTCCTCACTTTCACCCTTCAGCTAATATGTTTTTATTACCATGTTGATTACTATGTAGTTACTAACATGGAGGCGGTGAGTTCAGGGACAAACAGAGTGGCAGTGTAACGTGCTCTCTGCTGATTCCCCAGTTTGCTGCAGTGGCTAAAACACAGCAGAAAGGAATACTGTGAGTTGTGTCAACACAGGTTTGCATTCACACCAAGTAAGTACCTCAACGGTCCCAGTATGACCAGTGCTGGTCCCAGTATGACCAGTGGTCTATCACTTGTGCTCATTGTGTTGTTTCCGCGTGTGTTTTTGCCTCTGCAGTCTACTCTCCGGACATGCCGTCTCGCCTGCCTGTTCAGGACATCTTCGCAGGGCTGGTCACCAGTGTGGGCACAGCCATCAGATACTGGTTCCATTACACACTGGTAGCCTTCGCCTGGCTCGGCGTGGTGCCTCTGACAGCATGTATGTTCCCCGGAGGCTCTCAGGGTGTAGCTGAGACTCGAACCTGTGACAAGCTGAACATCTGGGCTTGTGTTCCAACAGGTCGTATCTACAAGTGTTTGTTTACTGGCTCTGTGAGCTCCCTCCTGACGCTGCCCTTGGACATGCTGTCAACGTAAGTGGACTCACTGCATCCATCTCACACACACACACACACCCACACACACAAAACAGAACATTCTCCCCACCTTTCCTGTGGAATACAACACCGTTGGGAACTTCTGGACTTTATACCTGCATGTCCGTACTTTAAAGTACACACTTCCTGCCATCACTGCTGTCGCTGGCCTAGGTAAAGTGCATCGTGGGATACCTTGCTGTCCCAAGTCCACACTGATGCTGTCCCGTGTGATGCATACTTGATAAATGGGTGGCGCAAGTACACTTCCAGGAAACCTGGCGTGTTCTTGGGTGGGAAGTGGCGTAGCATGAGCGCTGCCGGACGAGCAGAGGTGGAGAAGAGGCCCGTGTTTGTGTTGGTGCTGCCAGGGAGGACGGAGCTCTGCTTTTGTCCTGGTTTCCTTCTGTCTCGTGCTTTTTTCTTCCCGGTCGGTTCTTTTTCGGGGTCAGGTGGTCCCGGTGTGACAGCCCTCTGAGCTGCATCCTAGAACTCCTGGATGATCTGGCTTCTTTCTCTTGCAGACAGAACCTACTTGCAGACTGTCTCCAGGGCTGTTTTGTGGTTGCCTGTACTCTGTGCGCCTTCATCAGCCTGGTGTGGCTCAGAGAGCAGATTGTCCATGGTGGTGCTCCTCAGTGGTTGGACCAGAATCCACCTCCTCTGGTTCCCAACGGCCCCGCCCCTGCTAACCAGGTGAGAGCTTTACCAGCTGCTCCAACTGCTCTTATTTAGATCACTTTTCCAGGATATTCCATGAGAACATGTTTTAATATATAATACAACAACAGTCAGATGGATGCTTAATGGATGGATGGATGATCGATGGGTGATTGATGAATGGATGATGGATGGGTGATTGATTAGTGGATGGATGGACTGAGCATGGGAGTGTTTTAGGTGGGAGAAAGCCGACTGGATTGTCACCTTCTCCCAGTACTTACCTGCTCACCTTAGTGGAGCTGCAGAGCGGTTGAACTGGGCTGTGGTCTTCATCCAGGCCAAAATTCAGCACTTCCAAAACAGGAAACAATGCTCTGACAAGCGTTACCTCAACACACTTCCGAGACTTTTCAGCGGACCTTTTCTTCCTGCAAATGGCCGTGGTGACTCCTCCAGTGTCGGCAGGAGTCTGGTGCGTTTCGGCAGGACGTTGCAACTGCTGGTGCACGTCAGCAGCCACAAACCCCAAGTCTCCCCGATGAGGCCGTGCTGGTTTCCTAACGGCGCTTCTGGTTCCGCTGAAGCCACGTCCAGAACACGGTAGCGTTAGCAGGGGGAGCAGGTCATCCCGACTGGTTAGCCTGGTTAGCAGGATGGTTGGGAGACGGAACGTGCGTGAGAAATAGTTGACGCAGCACCTTCTGGGTCCGTCAGGAAAACACACCAATTGTTCAGCCCTTAGACAGCCTCACAGACAGCAGCAACAGTCAGTAGAGGCACGTTAGCAACCAACACAAATCATGTTCACGCGACACGTTGAAGCAGAATTCCAGACCGCTTTTTTTTTAGTTTCAAGGCTTCGGTTACATTTAGTTACTAAGCAGCGTCCTGTACTCTATGTTTCTGCTCTTTCAAGCCTTTATTTTGTCCCAAATCGCTGCTTTGACGCTAAAAAAAAACGAGCAACATGTAGACGTCGGCGTGGGACCCGGAGAAGATTGGAGAAAACATGGTTTTTCACTAAATTATCTCATGAAATAAAGGTTATTTTTGTTGAAATATGTATTCATGGATAAGGGCCCATGAATTTGCAAAAAATCTGGCTCTGACCTTTAGCGTTAGCGTTAGGGCTCCTCCTGTTTACCTCTGAAATGCTGCTTGGCTTCTGGGTCCAAACATCTGGTCCTGGTCCTGGTCCTGGTCCTGGTGCTGGTCCTGGTCCTGGTCCTGTCTCACTGCTGCACCTGCATCATTATCTGGGCGTGTCAGTGCGACTTGTAAAACGTCTTTTTCAGTAGCGCTAAAATGTTTATGAGCAAGCTAAAGCTGCTTGGCTGCTTTTCCAGGTTCCAGATGGGAACAATGGTCAGCCTGCAGCCAGGGTCCCTCCAGACCGTCCCCCCAATAACCTGGCCCCCGCAGATCCACAGGAAGCCGAAAACCTAGGAGATGAGGCCGAACTCGACGATGAGGACGTTGACGAGGATGGGGAGGACGATGAAGAGGAGGAGGAAGAGGTCAGGGTGCAGGACGGAAATAATGGAGGTCCAGGTGAGTGTGACAGCGTGGAGGCTGAAGCTTCGCTAGGAAAGAATCAGCCATTCAAAATGACTGAAGAACTCTGTCAGGCTGGAGCTCTGGCTCACTGGTGCTTATTTGTGCTTTGTAGAGGATTTGAACTGGAACGCTCTGGAGTGGGACCGTGCAGCAGAAGAGCTGACCTGGGAGAGGGTGGGCATCCTCTTTTATTCTCCTGTCTCCTTTGTCTTCTCTGTATGGACATCTAGGACAGAAACATGATTAAAATGATGGTCATTCTCATGTCTTTGCAGCCTTTCAGAATGTATGTGACATTGATCTTTGTCTCTGTCCCAGATGTTGGGTCTGGATGGCTCCTTGGTGTTCTTGGTAAGTGCAGACTGGTTCGGTTTCCAGTGTGTTTCTGGAGGTCCCAACACAGCAGGACGAGGCTCCAGGCTGGACAGCCAGCTCCAAAAAACCTCCCTTACATGTTGCTGAAAATTCTTCTGGAGTTAAACTGACACAGATCCATCCATGCGTCTCCTAGGAACACGTCTTCTGGGTGGTGTCTCTGAACACGCTTTTCATCCTGGTCTTTGGTAAGTGGGACTTCAAAGGAATCTCCCAGGATTCCGTTGCGTTGCAGAGCTGTGAGTCTGCCAGACGGTCCTCTGTGATAACCGAACTGCTGTCCTCCCCTCCAGCCTTCTGTCCCTATCACATCGGCCATTTCTCGGTGGTTGGACTGGGCCTGGAGGACTGCGTGAGTGCGCAGCCGTGCATCCTTTCAGAAGCTCTGTGCTTGTCGTGAGCTGACTGTTGGATCCGTTTGCAGATGAAAGCTTCGCACTTTGACGGCCTCATCACCACCATCCTGGGGTACATCCTCCTGGCAGGAGCTCTGATCATCTGCCACGTATCCATCAACCCCCGGCTGTGTGTGTGTGTGTGTGTGGCTGTGTGTGGCAGTCGGGTCAGGCCTGACTGGTGTGCTGAGGAGAACTCCTCCACACGGATGACTGTTGCTCCTCACGCCTCCTTGTTAGATCTTAACTGTCCGCTTGGCAGGCTTTGGCTTCCCTGGTGAGCTTTCAGCGCTCCAGGCGCCTGCTGGGCGTCTGCTACATCGTTGTCAAGGTAAGTTAATGCTGGATGCTGGGAAAGTTTCAAAAAACACTGTGATGTTTTGGGAAGTGGAGCCAGACTACAGGAAGCGTTTTTTTCTGGGTGTTCTGCAGGTCTCTCTGTTGGTCGTCATGGAAATAGGACTGTTTCCACTCATCTGTGGCTGGTGGCTGGACGTTTGCTCCCTGGTCAGTCAGAGGCTTTGTTAACACCATTGGAATAGCTCAGCCAACCTGGCGCACGTACGCTGACAGCCAGATGTGTGTTTGCTGGTTGTAGGAGATGTTTGACGCCACTCTGAAGGACAGGGAGCAGAGCTTCGCCTCTGCCCCTGGGACCACCATGTTCCTCCACTGGCTGGTGGGCATGGTCTACGTCTTTTACTTCGCCTCCTTCATTCTGCTTTTGAGAGAGGTAACGTAGGGCCTCCGGCCTGGCTCGCGGCTCACGGGATCTCAAAACGCTTCACCAGGTACTGTTTGTGCGCTCCCAGGTGCTCAGACCAGGTGTTCTGTGGTTTCTGCGGAACCTAAACGATCCAGACTTTAACCCGGTTCAGGAGATGATTCACCTTCCCATTTACAGACACCTGCGGAGGTTCATCCTCTCTGTGGTGAGTCGTGGAGCCTCTTCCTCTGCTTTCAGTGGCTTGGAGGAGAGCTTTGTGTCTGAGTAGCTGTGCTGGTGCTGCCTGAAGCTGCACCCTGGTTTAGATTAGATCCGCTGCTGTTGCTGACTGCTTTTTGGCTGTCTGCAGGTGGTTTTTGGCTCCATGGTCCTGCTGATGCTCTGGCTTCCTATCAGGATCATCAAACTGCTCTTCCCGACCTTCCTTCCATACAACGTGATGCTTTACAGGTGAGCGCATCAGGTCTGTGAGCACCAGGCAAGCCTGGAGGGAGCTGGAGGCTGAAGCTGGTGGTGTGTTCTGTCTGCAGCGACGCCCCGGTCAGTGAGCTCTCCCTGGAGCTGCTGCTGCTCCAGGTGGTTCTGCCGGCTCTGCTGGAGCAGGGTCACACTCGCCAGTGGCTGAAAAAGCTGGTGCACGCCTGGACTTTCACCGCTGGATATGTCCTGTAGGCTGGACACGCACAGAGCCGTGGAAGAACGTTGGCTCCTGCGCCACTAACTCCTGGCTCTCCCACAGAGACCTCCACTCCTACCTGCTGGGAGACCACGAAGACCAGGACAACCAGATAAACAACAACCTCGCCGGCCGTCAAAACAACAACAACAATAACAGGTTCCCCGGTTTCGGGGATGGGCTTCACGCTGCCCATCAGGCCCTTTTACAGCAGGGTGGCCCTGTGGGCTTCCGCTCGTACCATCGGCCGGTCCATTTCCCCCTCAAGGTGCGTGACTTCCTGTTTCCGAGGCAGGCTTTGTTAAACAGATGAGGAATCTTTTTGATGGTGCTTCAACTATTTGCTTTTGTAATATTGAAATCAGTAGTTGTTGATATTCCTGGGGAGCAGGCAGTGACCTGAACCAGCTTTCCAGTCCACAGGAACTTCCTGTTAGATCCATCTGACGGTCAAACATGTCTGACCCAAGCGTGCGTGTGAGTGTGTGTGGGTGTGTTGATATCCTGAAGCCTCCTAAGCACCAAAGGGCCACTAAGCAACCTTTTTTTCCCACTGTTAGGCTCGCTGTTGTGCTCTGTCTGTGGACCAAAGTGTGTCGGTAGCCACGCCTCCCTCTGCTCTCTGGCCCCGCCCACCTCACCTTGTCTGAGAGCAGAGCTCTGCAAAGTGCAAACATAAGTAACGTAGGGGTTACCATGTGACTGAACCGTGATGTCACTAACTGAGTGTGTCACCATGAGCGTCAGACGGCGCGTATTGGCGGCTAACGGTGTTAGCAGACAGTTTGGTTCGTATGCGTCACCCTCTTCACCGACGACCGGTGTTGCTTTAGAGGTGATGTGGGATCCTGGCGGTCTCCAGGAGAGCGCGCCGTCCTGCTAGCTCCCATTTCCCTTTGAGAAGACGCCTTCTGGCTGGAATTTTCTGTAGGAGGGAGGAGGCGGAGTTTCACATGAATGTACATGACGGGCCTGCAAACAAAGACCAACACACAGCGAGTGTGTGACATCAATCCAGACCTATCTCAGAATGAGGAATTTGTGTTGTGGCCCTTTGAATAAATGTGTGTGTGTGTGTGTGTTTCTTCAGATCGTCCTGCTGGTGACCTTCATGTGTGTGACCCTTCTGCTGGCCAGTCTGCTCTGCCTCACCCTGCCAGGTCTGTTGGAGCTACGCTCTGACCTTGTCCTGAGGGACGCGCTTCCGTCCTCACGCACGTGTGTGTCTCTGCCCTGCAGTGTGTGCTGGGCGCTGGCTGATGTCCTTCTGGATGGGCCCTGCGCTGGTCCATGAGCTGTACACGGCCGCCAGCGGGCTGTACGTGTGCTGGCTGTCCATCCGAGCTGCCACCATGTTGCTGTCCTGGATGCCTCAGGGACGCTCCGTCCTCATGGTCAAAGTCCACGAGTGGACGCTCACGGTACTGCTGCTGTCTCTGTGGTCTCCAGGCTGGTGGCTTCACAGCTGCAAATAATCCTTGTGTGTGTGTGTGTGTGTGTGTGTGTGTGTGTGTGTGTGTGTGTGTGTGTGTGTGTGTGTGTGTGTGTGTGTGTGTGTGTGTGTGTGTGTGTGTGTGTGTGTATGTGTCCCTCTGAGCAGCTCCTGAAGGCCGTGGTGGTGGCTGTGGTGCTGGCCGGGCTGGTTCCTCTGCTGCTGGGTCTGCTCTTTGAGCTGGTCATCGTGGCTCCTCTCAGGGTGCCCCTGGACCAGACTCCTCTCTTCTACCCCTGGCAGGTAGGCTCTGGTTCTGTCAGGCCCTGGACCCAGTCCTGGGCCTGGACCACGATCCAGATGAGTGGTGACCAACTGTCTCAAACTTCTGTTAAAGTCAGATTGTGTGTGTGTGTGTGTGTGTGTGTGTGTGTGTGTGTGTGTGTGTGTGTGTGTGTGTGTGTGTGTGTGACAGGACTGGGCTCTGGGTGTGCTTCATGCTAAAATCATTGCTGCCATCACTCTGATGGGGCCTCAGTGGTGGCTGAAAACAGTCATCGAGCAGGTAGGCCTCGCTCTCCACCTGCTCCTACCTTTGGTGTGAGACGGCTCTGACCTGGCTCAAACTGGCTCCGCCTGCAGGTTTACGCCAACGGAATCCGGAACATGGACCTCCGCTTCATCGTGCGGGGCCTGGCTGCTCCGGTGGTCTGCATCCTGCTGCTGGCCCTCAGCGTTCCCTACACCATCTCCAGAGGCATCACGCCGCTGCTGGGTGAGAGAGGCCTTCACGTGGTTGGACCAGAGGGTGGGCTGTGATGAAGGGCGGAGGATGAGGAGACGGGGCGGCGGTCAGGCACGCTGGCATCTTCTTTGTGTCTTTGGGATGTTTTTGATGAAGGTGATGGTGAGGTGTGTTCTCCAGACCTGCAGCTGCTGACCCTGGCCCTATGGCCATCTGTGGGGCACCTGCTTCCTGTCCTCCTCCAGCTGCAGGTGGGCACATCCTCAGCAGTCACCTGGGGGGTGGGG
>BJFM01001354.1:40922-55051 GCA_016586285.1 Arothron firmamentum
TTTTTTTTTTAGTACAAACAGGAATTGATTTGTTTACCACTCGGAGCATGATTTCTAAGGTTTCTAAGTATACAGTGTCCAACAATTTTAATGTATGAGATCTTATAAAAAGCTGATTTGTATGATCACAGTATCCAACTTCATTTATTATCCTAATAGCTCTTTTCTGCAGTTTGATTATTGGATCTACTTTCATTTTATATGAAATTTGGTTTCCTCAAATTTCCGCACAGTATGTAACATAAGGCTATACAAGTGAAAAGTACAGCAATCCAGTAAATTTCTTGTTTTATAGAGAATAGAAATAGTCTAAGATCATTTCTGTTTTACATGTTTTATGTGAGCCTTTCAACACATTTTTATCTATTATTAGTCCTGAAAACTTCATTTCATATACCTTTTCAATTTCAACATTGTTTAAAGTCATTTTTGCCTCAGTTTTTTTTTTTGTTTGTTTTTTTACCACCAACAAAATTAATTTGGTTTCACTTTTATTTAACAATAGTTTATTTAAAGCAAACCATTTGTTTAACTTCATCAATTCTGTTTCTACAGTTTATCACCTTCTACGATGTTTGTTGGAAAACACCTCTCATTACGATTTTTAATCACCTTATGCAATACTCTCCAGGTAGCTTTAACATTCTTTTTGTATTTTTCTAAAGCAATTGTTCTTAATACATCTTTTGACATCACATAATAGATGGCAGTTTGTTCCTATATTTTTTTTATAATTGTCCTCCTTTTCTTTTGTTCAATGCTTTAAAAATTCCAAATATAGCTTATTTTTCTTTTTACAAGCCTTCTCCAGTCCCTTTGTTAACCATGGTCTTCTCCTCTTCTTTGGAATTTTGTGTAAACTTATTTCATGGACAGTATCAGATCTGTTGCTATGGTGATGGACATGCTGACAAGAGAGGTCAGGAATCTCCACAAACTGATGTTTGCAGATGATATTGTGATCTGCAGGGAGCAGAAGTGAAGGAGAACTTAGAGAGACGGAGGTCTGTGATGGAGAGGAATGAAGGGTCAGCTGAAGAACACGTGTGGATGAGAGGAACCCAGGTGGAACGATGAGGAGACAGGAAGAAAGTGGAGGTCAACATTGGAGGAAGTGTAAGCAGGCAGGTGGAAAGGAGTGGAGGAAGAATTGAAGGTAGAGGTGGAGAAGCTGCTGGTGAGACGGCAACACTGAGGAGAAGACAGGAGGCAGAGCTGTCCATCGCAGGCGGCAAAGAGAGAGGGACAGACGATACCTAAATATGAATAATTCTATCGTAACTATTTTTTTTTCCTTCAGCTTTTTCTTTTTTTTCTTTCATGTTCTTGCTTCGTCAGTTCTTCAGAGGCTCCAGGCAGTCTGAAGGACTTGTTGATATGTGGAGGACGTTTTAGAATTCATCCTCTAGTTTTGCCAGTTTGGACTTAAACCTGAGGAAAGTGAGCCTGTGTCCCAAAGCCAAAGCTGTGGACCTTCTGTGCTGCTGCTGAGGTCCTCTGAGCGGCATTAGGTGCAGATTTAGACCTCTCGCTCCAGGTTGGCCCGACCAGCTCTTCTAATGACCTTAATTATGGACTCCACATTGGTGCCAGAGCAAAAACTGGGAGCTGAAGTTTGAGTTTGTCTTCTCGGGGTCCTCCGTCCAGCTCTAGGTGTTCCTGGCTTCTGGCAGAGAACCCTGAGACGCCCAGGCGGTGTGGGGGAGGGGACCAGTTGGAGCCAGAGAGAGAGATTGACTAAAGGGATTATTGAGCCGCTTCTCAGCCGTCCAGGTTCCTCCTCAGGGACGTAGGATTAGCCGCTCACGGCTGCTGGCTGTTTTCTGAGGAAGACGACGATCTTCGGGAAGCCTCAGCGTTCTGAACCCGCGATGGAACGCTGACGGAGCGGTGCTTTCCCTCTCTTGGTCCCTGTTTGGGTCAGGTGTGAGGAGCTATGCGACAGCTGACTTCCACCTGGACTCTGACGTTAGCGTGTGAGGACATCTGGGATTATGCTGCTGGGCAAACGTTGCCCTGTGATCCCGTGTAAGATGGAATCCTACTATCCCTGGGATCCAAGTGGATTTATTGGAGGCAGGAACGCACAAACATGCTCTGGTGGATCCCCGGTTGACCTTCATCATGTGGAGAAGCTGATGGAAACAGATGATTGCGAGGGCTCTTTCTTCTTTAAAGTGCGATGGCAGGTCCTGCTCCAAGGACAGTGAGCTGTAGGGTCTCCTGAAGTTCTTTAGCAACAGCGAGTGAAGGAGGTGGAGGTGTAAATGGTGTCAATAACGGAAGAAGAAGGATCAAGGTGTCAAGAGCATGGAGCTCCCGGATGCACCGGACTGGGCTTCAAGGCCGGTGTGGATGCCCCCGTCATGTCCATCACGAACGAAGATGGGGAGGAGTGTGAGCTGTCGGAGGATGGCGATGAGGACGACCAGGACCGCGAGTACACATGGAGGTATTGGGAGGATGAAGATGATATCTATCAGGAGTTTGAGGAACTGGATTTTGAGGCTCTGTCGGATGAGGCGGACAGGCGCAGCATCGCCTCGGACGATTCCTTCTACCCGCCTGACAACACGTCCCTGTTGAGTGGCGCAGACAGCCCGGAGCCCATTTCCTTCTTCAAGGCCTGCTGCAACAACAACTCCATCATTGTCAAGATCATGATCAGGCAAGGAGTGACGGAGGAGGAGGTCAGGGAGACCGACAGGAACAAAAGAGTAGGTGGCTTTGATGCGTATGTGTGGCCATCAGCCAATCTGCACCTTCAGCTCCAGCTTCAGTCTGAGCAGATTAAAACACCATCTTCAGCATCTCCATCACACCAGGTCCTCAGCAGGTGTTTGTCCTCAGAGCTCAGATCTCTGTGGTTCTTCTCCAACTCCAGGCTAAAACGCTTCAGATCTTCTGCAGACGCCCGTATTTGCACCAGGCAGTCGCGAAGTTCAGCTTTAGTCCTCCAGTAGGTTGTGTAGTAGTGTTGATCTGTTTGTGTCAATGTTTGAGATGTTGGTGCTGGAGTGTCTGTGAGACCCATATCTAACCTTCCCTTCATCTCCAACATTCTGGAGAAGGTGCTGGTGACTCAGTTACCGGACCACCTGCTGAGGAACAGTGTGTTTGAGATGTTCCAGTCAGGTTTTTGATCATCACAGTCAAAAACAGCCCTTGTTCAAGTGACTAATGATCTTCTCAGAGCTTCAGGACTGGTTCTTCCGCTGGTTCTACTGGACCTCAGTGCTGCTTCTGACACAGCTGATCAGAGCATCCAGTTGCAGACTGGAGCAGGTCACTGAGATTAGACTGTGACCTCCAGAGCAACGGCTGTAAACAGCTGGTAGACGCACACATTTACACAACATCACCGCAAGCAGGTCAAGACAAAGTTTAAATGTAAGATCCCATCAGTGATTAGGGTCGGTCTAACTGGGGACCAGCTTTACCAGCACACTGCTGAGGTGCCCTTCAGCAAGGTTCTGAACCCTCAGACGCTCTAAAAGGGCCTCACAGCTAGGTTGCGATTAGATAGTCCAAACTAATGCCTCAGATGAAAGGAAGACACCCCAAATCACTGCTATGAGAACCTGAAAAGACGTGGTTGCACGTTCGATGCTATGGGCAGCTGAGCACAGCGAAGCTACTGTAAAGCTGGAAAAGTGGACATATGGGGTCTACAAAGTGTCCCTTCTCTGACCTCTGACCCCAGAGAAGCCATTAACTCTGAGTTCATCAGAGGGAATAGTGTTTCAGAAAGTGGAATTTCTGTGTGTAAAACTGTTTCAGAAGACAGACCCACCTTAAATAAGGATTAAGAATTCATGATACATATTCATCCTGAAATATGACGACAGCGGACATGGGGTGGAGGCTTTTCCAGCTTGGTGGGTTCTTGACCCAGAGGCGATTCTGGTAGGTTAGCAGCAAGCAGCTGAAAGACAGAAAACACAGGAAACAGAGCAGAAATGAGCTTCACGTCGCTGATGGAGAAGAAGGAGTGGACTTCTCCAAGGTTCTGATGATCTACGGAGATCTGACACGCGTGATCTCCATGGAAACTGGTTGCTGTGCTGGAAGAGTTTAACCCTTAAACCCAATCATGAAGCTAACGGACTGCTTTTCACTGAAGACATCATCTTGCTTTTCTCTTGCAGACTGGCCTGATTGTGGCATGTTACCATGGTTACGTGGATGTGGTCATGGCACTTTCGCAGTGTCCCTATCTGGATGTGAACTGGCAGGACAACGAGGGCAACACAGCTCTTATAACCGCAGCACAAGCAGGTGGACACACACCTTACACGATCGCCATGGCGATGGACCGTTTCACGCCCGGAGTCCCGCCCCTGGGGGCTTCGATAACCGTCTTTCTCTGTGCGGCCCACAGGTCACATCCTTATCTCCAACTACTTGCTCAACTACTTCCCCGGGCTGGACCTGGAGAGGAGGAACTGCCACGGCTTCACCGCGCTGATGAAGGCCGCCGTGCAGGGCCGCGCCGGCTGCGTCCGAGCCCTCATGCTGGCGGGTAAAACGCTGCTTTGATGAATGCAGCCTTTCTCCTTGTCTCACCCTGCTTTCGGGTCCCCAGGAGGGAACATCCAGGCCCGGGACCACGGCCGCAGCCTGACGCCCAAGGAGTGGGCGCTCTTCACCGGCCGTCAGGAAACGGCCGCGCTGATGCACCAGCTCATGTCCAGGCCTTGTGCAGAGCAGATCTGTGACTCCTTCTCTCTGGAGTGGCCCATGCTGGAGGTAACGGAGCGTCACCGTGCTGTGGTTCTGCTGACACATGCACACAGTAACCTGTCGCCCCGGTACAGGAGCTGGTGAGCCAGGCCCAGGAGCCCGTGTCCTGCTGGAGACGCCTGCTCCGCCTCTTCACCTGTTGTCCTTATAAGTTCTACGTGAACAACAAAGTGAACCCCGTGGACGACGGTGTTCTGGAGCACATGGTGCGAGTCACCACCAGCATCTGCAGTCCCTTCATCGCCACGGCGTGCCGCACGGTCTGTCCGAGCAGCCCGCCTCACCTCGGGAAGCGGCGTCCTGCTGTGCAGGAGATCCTGAGGAGACAGCGGATAGCTGAGCTCAAGCAGATGGGCTCAGAGAGACTCAACACCTACAAGAGGTTCTTCCAGAACTCGCGGATCCTCCTCATCCCCAAGAGCCAGGAGCGCAGGGCCAGTCTGCAGCCTCAGCTGCTGCGCAGCATGGCCGCGGCCTCCAGCGTGGCGGTGAGGCGGGCCAGCCTGCTGCCGCTCAGCAGGCTGCGCAGGAGCAGCCTGCGCCCAGGCCTGGTGGTGCCCAAAGTCCGACTGTGCAAAGCACCAGCACCGACCTACATCCCCGCAAGGGTCCGACAAAGTCCGAATGACAACCAGCTCCAGGTCCCCAAGTGGAACTACAAGATGAAGAGGATAGAGAGGACGCAGGAGGAGGAGGAGAGGAAGAGGAGACTGATGCCTCTGATGAAGAGGTGAGCAGTCAGTCCAGACTGGATTACCTGACTCGGTTTTGTTGCCTTGTTTCAAAGGACACACACGTTAGCGGAGGGAAAGAACCTGATGATCACACGAGGATGTTGGTCGTCGCTGCTCCTCTTCGCCCTCCAGGATGAGACAGAGAGCCTGCCAGGAAGGGTGTGCATGAAAACATGAAAGAGGCTCCAGGTGAACTTCGCCAGGCTTCCTGCAGGCGCTGCTATCGCTGCTTCAGTCCCAGCAACAGGAGAGAAACCACAACCAGGAGCAAGGAGCAGGAGGAACCCGGATCTCTGCTTCCACCGTGGGCTCAGGAGGCTCACCTGAAGGGACTGAGTTCTGCTGCCCGCACCTGGGTAGCCACCACCTCCATGTCGCCACCAGGGAGGAAGATCCACAGATAGCTGATGGAACGGAGATGAATATTGCCTTCAAGGACAAATCCATGTGTTTAGGAGAAACTGAATGTCAAAATTGGAACAGAAATGATCAAAAACTGCTCTGCGTGCTGTTGACAGCTACTAAACAAGAACATGGTTAAAATAGACCCACCCACCATCGACAACTGAATGGACCTGGTTCAGGAGACTTTCCCTCAAAGTCAAAAAGTTCTGTTAGATTTGATGTAAATGGACTGAATCCAGAAAACCAGGAAGAATTGATTTAACTGGACTCATGGAAATGTATTCTGCTTCAGATTTTTCTGTCCTTTCTCTTTATTTTTGGTGTGAAAATGATAGCAAGCTGCCCTGGTTCAGCTGCTCATCAATAACCGGAAAAGAAACAACAACCTGGGAAACAACCTGGCAAAGCCAGCTTCAGAACCAGCCTTCCCAGCAACAGCCGGACAGGAGGTCATACCAGGTGAAAGGTAACGTTCAGGGAAACGGAAACTGAATGAAACTGTAAATATCTGCTTTCTCAATTAAAAGCTTGAAACGAAGTAAGTAAGCAGTGAGATAGTAGTCGGGCCTTTCATCACTTCTGACAGGATTCTCATCCCTCCTAAGCTGATCAGCCAATGAGAAGGAGCTCTCTGGGGCATGTGACCTGATGAGGAAGTGGACAGAGGTCACATAGAGGTGATGTGTCCTGACCCTGGCCCAAACTCTTAGTGTTAACTGCAGAGAGGACATGTGAGGACTGGTGGAGAGGCGGCAGCTAGTTAAGGGGAGGGAAGGCAGCTAGTTAAGGGAAGGCAGCTAGTTAGCAGCCACAGAGGACTTCTGAGTCGGACTAGTGACATCAGCAGAGGAGCCGGTGGCGGCTGAGCGCCCCTGACTGGCTCTGCTGGGACTTGGACAGGAATCAGTGAGACAGTCCTGAAAATAGACAGATTAACACTCCCCCCCAGACTGGCTGTCCTCCGCTGTTGTCACATGACCTCTGTGGCAGAGGCGGTCATGTGACTGATTGCTCATATCTGCCATATCTATCCAGGCTGGACAGGAAGGGGGAGCGGAGGGGCCCCTACCTGGATCCCCCAACCCAGCAGCTGACAGGCTGGAGCATGAGGCCCATCCATGTGATATAAGGCAGGTTTGTCACAGGTGGGACGTGTGCTGGTGTAATAACACACTGACAGTCGGATCTGCAGCTCAGCGTTTATTGGCGCGTCTCTGACGTGTCCTCAGGTTCTGGCCTTTTTGTCCCCGTGGCTCCGCGTGGTTGGAAGGTTCTGGCGTGGTAAAGCCAGACCGTGTCTATCCCCTCCCCCGCGGTTCGCTCGGGGACCCAGTTGGGGAAGGGGAAGCGGCAGGCCACCACCATGGCGGAGCTGGGTAACTCGCGGGCCAGTTTCTGCTCCAGCTGCTCCATCTGAAAACAGAGGAGTTATCTGTGAGCAAGGACAAACACACACACACACACACACACACACACACTCACCATTTGAGGGACCCCGAAAATCACCACGTTGGAGTACTGGGAGAAGCTCACCTGAGGACAGGAGAATACACCTTCAGCGTGTGTTTGCTGTTCCTGGGATTCTTCGTGATTATCAGGACTGCTGCTGTCGTGAGTGACAACCACGAGAGAGCTACAAAAACCTCCAGACTAAACCTCTAACATCCGCCTGTGAGCAACCAAAGCCAGCGGACCGAGTCCGCAGCAGAATTCAGCAGAATCAGCCGGCAGCTGAAGAGGAAAGCAGGTCAGTGGCTTGATCAGCCATCAGCCACCTTCCACAGGTCGCAGATGTAGAAGCAGGCGGAGCGGTGCAGCCCTGCTCTCCAGGCCTTGTAGCGGGAAAACCAGACCAGCCAGGGGTTGAGTTCCAAGCCCGACGCCTCGAAGCCACGCTTGGCTGCCGCGATCACCTGCAAGGATAAGCAAACAGCACGTCACCACGGAAACAACCAATCCAGATGTTTGTTTCAGTTGGTGATGGACAGCAAAGAAAGATAATAAAAAAAAGACACGGAGGTCAGAACTTCCAACCCAGGAACACCCAGACAGGAGGCAGAAGCAGGATGAAGTGATGGGGGCCAGCAGAGCGAGACATTACTCGTGATCTATGAATCTGTCCATCCGTCCATGAGCGGGTACTCACTATTCTGCCGTCTCCGCTGCCGATGTCCACCAGTGTGCCTGTCCTGGACTGCAGGACCCTGAGAACGTTCTCCACCTGAGCTGTGGTAGCAGGAACAAACGGGAGACAGACCTTTCTGAGTGCGGGAGTGACGAACGGAGCAGCCACCGCATACAGGGTGACCAGCGAGCCCCCCAGCAGCGCTGTTGCCATGACACCGAGGCGACTCCTGCTCTTTGTCTCCTTCACCTCGCTTTTAGGTGCTGAATCAAAAAGGTCATTTTGTGACATTATGCTAGTTTATCATTCAACTAATTTGCTCTAACGGGAGCTGAAGCCGACGTGCGTGATGTCACCCGCGTGTGTGACACTGGTTACGGCTGCTAAAGGATAGCTTCGTTAGCTACCTGCTAATTCTCATAAATCCACTTCAGCTGAAGCCACCTTTGTTATGATCACAACCTCATCAAAAAAATATGTAACTACAGCAGAATTACAGAATTTATTTCATCCTGATCGCCTCAAAGACGTTCTGCGTAACACCGGTTCAGTCCGTAAAGAAACAGCGACAAGCTACCAAATGTTCCGGTCTGTCGTTAAATAAACAACGTCCACATACTGTACGTTTACGCCATAAAGAGCAGCGTTTATTTGTTGAATTTCCTCGTAAAACAACACCTAATACATCAACTTTTACAACTGATACAGATCAATACACTTAAACTATAATAATAATAATAATAATAATAATAATAATAATAATAATAATAATAATAATAGTAATAATAATAATAACAAAAATAATAATAGGTCATCATCAAATCATCTGGATACATTCTACAAACCAGTCCTGCTTTAGACTGTAACTGTTTGATCCTTTACTGGTACCATTCATTTTGTAGCCTGATAGCATTTGTGGGAAGACTACAATCGTATCCAGATTACCATCATGCTATATTTATGTTATTGTATGAACTAAAATTTCTTAAACATATTTTAAATGCATTTTGTTAAAAATAAATGATTCATATTTAAGGATTATTAATTCTTAACAGAACACACCATATCCTGAATTAAAACATAAAACTAAATGTGGAATAAAAGCAAAACGCTAATGAAAGAGGTTGCCGGACTGCTGCTGATAGCTGTTGGAGGAGCAGAATCTCTGATCAAACCTTAGAATCAAACCCTGATTTCTGCCTTCATTTGAAAGGATCAGCGGTTGGTTGTAAAGATGTGGAGGAGCTCTAACAGGTGAGAACAGAGATGGACACGGATCATTATTCAAGGTTCCTCTGATTAGAAGTCATTGGACAGAGTGCGGTGGACAGTGTGCTCATGCCCTGAGGAGCCATGGTGGAAGTGGTGGTGGTGGTGCATGCTAACAGTGTTGCCCTCATCCATCATCAGCTCCTCCTCCTCCTCCTCCTCTTCCTCCTCTGCTCTGTACCTTTCTGCCCCGTCCTGAGAACAGCTGTGCTTCATCACCATGACACTCCGCCGCCCCACTGGGGCAGCGTGCTGGCTCAGCAGTCCTGCTGGGGCCAGAGCTCCCCCATCAGCTGGAATGGTGGCATCCCTCATGCTCAGGTTGCTGCGGCTCCCGTGGATGCTGCCATGCACGCTCCCCTGCCGAGAGCCACAGTGGTGATCACGGATGCACTTGGAGGAAGAGTGGCGGAGCTTGTGGAACTTGTCAAAGTCCTCAGCCAGGGCGGCGTCGGCCAGGTCGCCGGAGGGCGCCCGGCGCAGGGCGCACAGCTCGTAGTGGGGAGGCTCCACACCAGGATGGAGGAGTGCCGGGTCAAAGTCCTCTCTGAGAGCAGAAGCAAAGACTGGTGAAGGACACAGCCTGGAGACATTCAGGAGCTTCTGTCCTGTTGCTGAAAACAGGTTTGATTCTGCAGAATTACAGCTAGAAAACCAGCAGAAGCATGATCAGCCTGAAACACAACCAGCCTGGCAGCTGCAGATAAACAGCCTTCACACTGACAGGACAAGCAACAAGCAACAAGTTGGAGCGGAGCAGAGCGTTGGAACCTGCGGATGATGTACTTCTTGCGAGGTTGTTTGAGCTGGATGATGACGGAGATGATGAGCAAGAGGAGCACCAGGCCACAGGTGACTCCGATGATGGTGAGGTTGGTGTTGTCCAGAGTCTCCAGGATGCTGTGCTTCCTCTTCTCTGCTCATGGGGACACAGCACAGACAGGAAGATTGGCTGCTGTCCAGCTCCACCCTCTCACCTGTACCTGTACCTGTACCTTTGCAGTGGTTCTCATCCCAGGGGTACACGCAGTTCTGGATTCCATTGCAGACCAAAGTGTGGTTGATGCACATGTTGCTGTGGCAGAAGAAGGTGTCTCCTTCACATGGAGCTGTAGGAACAACAAGCAGGAACCCTCCTGAATAATAAATAAAGCTGACATCTCCTTTGAATTCCACTTTTCCTCATTTTGTCTGCCTTCTGCGTTTGCAGATATGTACTGAGGACATCAGAACTACGAAGCTGGAACTCTGGAAAACAAACAGAAAGCATGAAATAACTCTGAACATGTTTTCTACTTTGACTCCTCAGAGGAGCCTCACTTTGATGACAGCTTTGCAAACCCTTGGTCTTCTCTCAGTGAGCTGCCTGCTTCCTCGTCTAGGTTCACGTGAACTTTCCTTCCTGTCCAAATGGGGCTGGAACCAGCAGTTGTGTTGTTCAGAAGTCAGGGTGGAACAGCTGACAGTGCTTTTTGACAACTGTTAGAATCCCGATTAGAGCAGGAACCAGTCAGGAACCAGTCAGCCAAGTAAAAAGAACCAACTGTCCACAACAGTCCATGACTGACAGGAGGACCGCCTTGAGAAACGAAGACCAAGAGACTCCTCTAAAGGGAGAGTTCATCCAAGTCAGCAGCCTCAGAAAGCACGCAGAGTTCTGGTAGCAGACACGTCACTCCATCAGCTGTTCAGAGGAGAATCAGACCTTTATGGCCCAACAGCTGCTACAAAACCAATGCTGAGGAATAGACACAAGCAGAAGATGCTTGGTTGGAACACAAACACCAGGACTGGACTTTAGACCAGGGGAGCTTTGGTTCCCCCTGCCTTGTCTGTGTGATAAAGAACAAATGAATGGATGGCATCTGCATGGAGGAGGAGGGCTGGTGGTGTGGGGGAGCTTTGCCAGCATGGCTACCAGCAGCTGCTCCAGGTGGAGCCAGGGCTGTTTGACCAGGAAGGAGAGTGACGGCGCGCTGCGTCACATGACCTGGCCTCCACAGTCACCTGACCTGCACCCAGTAGAGATGGTTGGGAGGAAATAGACCAAGAGGACAGCATCTGTGAGAACTCTTGCAACGTTTCTGGTGACCTCATGAAGCCGATGCAGAGAAGGTCAAGAGAGGCCAAAGCTGCCATCAAAGGTAAAGAATATAAAATATAAAAGAGCTCAGGAGGTATGTCACACTTTCAGTTCACTACTTCATTCCACATGTGTTATCATTGTTCTGATGCCTTCAGTGACCATCGACCATGTAAACACCATCCACCCATCCAGGAACCGTATGCAATAAATGCTGTATTTTTTGTCAGAGGCTTGTAGAGAAATGAACATGTGACACCAATCAAAGCTTTTGTAGAGCTCTTCTCTCACGTTCGTGGAAGGTGGTGAAGAGGATCCTGAATTTGCTCTTCCTGCTGCCCTCGTCTGCCCACAGCCTCACCACGCCCACCGAGGACCCCAGCATGACATCATTGGCCACCGTGGAGCAGAACTTATTTTTCAGGTGCTCCACCGAGCTGCTGCCGTCGTAGATTGCGACAAAGTTGCGCTTACATTCATTCGAGTTGTGCATCTCGTACTCCAGGAATCGCATGTAGATCTGAGTGAGGGCAGACAAACATGACTATTCTATAAGATAAATACACGTATCATAAGCATTGGCGACAAAGAATCCACTGAGAATATCAGTAGGTGTGTGTATTGAGGGTCAGGGGTGCCTCAAGGCCCAGTCTTTGGTCCCATGTGATTTTCTTTAGACACCTTTGGGTGGAGAAAAATTAAGATCTGATATTTCTCTTTGGGTGTCTGATAAAGGGTGAATATGTGACTCAAAAACCTTTGTGTGACAGCCAGGGTTTTCCCTGTAACTAAAGCCTCCACCACAGCTCAGAGCTGAGCTAGCTGACCCGTGTTAGCGACGGTTCTGTGTGCTGATCAAATGGCAGAGGCAGTCTGGCTTTGGAAATTTCAAACCTCTTCATGCACCTTCTTTGGCCAGAGATATTTACTCCAGCTCTTCATCCTGTCTTCATCCCTGTGGTTTCATAGCTGGCACGTGTACGTTATTCATCTCAAAGGTCTGTTAATTATTGGGGTTCTTGTCAATATTGGAGCCTGTTTGTAACCTGTGTTTACGTTACCAGCAGCAGATATTTGTTCTTACATTTGGAACAATGATGTTTTTTAAAGAGTTGTGGTTTTACTGGTCCGACTAGAGGAATTAATAATTTCTGAGGCTTTGTTATTTCTATCTTAGCTGATGTGCAGTGGAATATTGTGCTGGTGACT
This sequence comes from Arothron firmamentum, assembly GCA_016586285.1. Lineage (NCBI taxonomy): Eukaryota > Metazoa > Chordata > Actinopteri > Tetraodontiformes > Tetraodontidae > Arothron > Arothron firmamentum. Next base: position 53,491 of record BJFM01001354.1, read on the forward strand.
CAGGCACAGCCATAGGGCCCATAGTCCCAGAAACCTTCAGACACCAGCTGGAAACAGGATGCGGATGTAAAGTGATGGGGCAGAGACACCGACCTTGGATCGCGGCGGAGCCCTGATGTGCCACCTGCAGTCCACGGCCTCGGTCTGCAACACTTGGGTCTCCCCAGAAATCTGGCTGGATTCCACAAACCCCTCTGAACCGCTCAGCTCAAAGTCACAAGCTGTAGGATCCAAAACCATCTTCAGGTTGGGATAAAACAGCACGGTTTGTGAGTTCGGTAGGTTCAACACTCACGTGTCAGCGCCGGCACCTCCCCGAGGTATTTGAACTCAGGATCTAATCACAGAAGAGAGGAGTGCTGTTAGAATGAAAACACCTCCTCTCGAGTTTCTTTACCTGTGCAATAGCGCTGTTATTAAAAGCTGTACAGTCAGGGGTTATCGGCCGACACCCCATCACTTCCTGGAGACGGAAAAACCATCAGAACTAACATCCCAGACATGTGGAGCTGTCTGATAATCCACAGCAGCGCAGTCCCCGATGCCCTTCATCAGAGGAGAACTCCCACGCAGCACCGGGCCAGGACCACAGATTGTGTTCTGAACCTTTGCAGCTGAGGCGCCATAAGGGCTAGATTATAACTGCTGTTATAACTGCTGAAATTCCAGATTAATGCGCAACAGATTAGATTCCAACAGCAGCCGTGACCTTGGCAGTCAACTCGTCCATCTAATCACGTTTGCTCTGTGTGTGTGTGTGTGTGTGTGTGTGTGTGTGTGTGTGTGTGTGTGTGTGTGTGTGTGTGTGTGTGTGTGTGTGTGTGTGTGTGTGTGTGTGTGTGTGACAGAGATAAGAGGACAAAATGTAAAGATAGGATAAAGACAAGATACAGGATGGTTCTATTAATCCTCGAGGTTCAAAGTGCTGTTTGCATGTTTACCGATACAGTCAAAACAGTCAGAACAGTAGGTATTTGGCACTGTTCCCCAGCAGCATCCCCAGGGTGGGAGGGTCATGCTTCGACACTAAACCCCAAAGTAGTTCCTGGAGCTGGATGAATGTCTGTGAAAGGTTGCTGCTTCCTGATGGTTGTTCTCAATTAGGTGTGAGAATAGCCAATCAGCAAGTTGTGGCTGTACGTCTGTTGTGTTCAGCAAAATGAGGAGAATCTTGGCAGCAATGAAAAGTGCAGCTGATGTCGTTGATGCAGCTCTGATAAAACTTAAGGAGGGAAAGGAAAGGAACAAAGTGTTTAGAGGTTGGTCGAAAAACACGACTGCCTCCTGTGACAGGCAGCAGGTGGGAGCAGCAGAAAATAAAGAGAGTGTGGAGATTGAGTGGCGCTGAAACGGCCGGATGGACGGAGCTGCAGATTAATCCTCATCTGTGGAGGTTTACCTTCTGAAATCTGCCAGGAATAAAAGCTCAGACCCTCTTAAGCTACTGCGGCTCAGTGCTTACAAGCCTTATTCCCCTGAAGACAAGCTTTCATTAACGGTGCGTGTGTGTGTGTGTGTGTGTGTGTGTGTATGTGTGTGTGTGTGTGTGTGTGTGTGTGTG
>BJFM01001354.1:68081-96295 GCA_016586285.1 Arothron firmamentum
GTGTGTGTGTGTGTGTGTGTGTGTGTGTGTGTGCGCGCAATAGATTTGGACAGTGTTATTATTTTAATGTAGTTAGCAGCTGTGTTTTGTGGCTGAAACCATCTCTCCGTTGCTGGACTTCAGGCTGAACTGCATTCTGGGTTCAGGCTTCAGGCTTCAGGGTTCAAGGATGATGAGGTGATGGACCTTCAAGCCCTGAAAGTACTGTGATGATGCTTCATCATGAACACCACCATCTTCCTCAGCTCGTCTGAGTCTTCTTCGCCATGGAGGCAAATCTGTCCGGATGAAAGTGCAGAACTCGTAGGACTCAGTTTATCCCAAAGCTGACCAGGACCAACTAGTTCACCACGACAGCCCATGTGGCGGGTCTACTTCAGGGCTGCTCACCATCCTCAGTGAAGCCCTACAGCTTCATCAACGGCCTCCGGGTTGCTCTGAACAGCAGCCTTCCACCTTCTCAAGAGAAAAGATCACTTGTACAACACTGTACTTTTCAAACGCTTTACGTAAACCAGTTTTCAAGGTGAGCTGAGGCGCTTCCTTCCTTTTGATCCGATCAGTCCGATCAGAAAAATAAACAGCTACGGTCACATACAGTAAGTCAGAGCGGAGCTGCAGTTCAAGCCTGCAGGAGCGTGAGGAAGTGATGACAGGCGACAGAAATATATCCACACAGCTGTCTGACTGCATCCTGCTGCTTCTCTCAACAAACAGCCATGTTGGCGTTCAAACAGTCACCGCTCAGAGTTCACAGGAGCCAGTCGCTCCACCATTATAGAGCCTCCTATAGGGAGAAGCTGAGGCCGGCTCACTCCAACTGCCTCCTCCTTTCCCACGTTGACCACCTTCATCACAGATTCCTTCTGGCACCGGAAACCTGTCCGTATCGTCCCACGTCCACCTTCAGGAAAAGCAGTCATGAAACGTAAGAACAAAAATAAACACATTTGTTGCTAAAAAGGGAGGGTGATCGTTACTGTCGACACGCCTCAGTTAAAGCAAACACTATCACACACGCGCGCACACACACACGCACACACACGTGCTGGTCCCTAAAATCAGATGCTAGGCTTGATGTTTCTGCCCCCTCCCAGTGTTTTGGTGGTAGCCCACATGCAGCCCTCCAGGGCCAGCAGAGTGTGGCAGAGGGTCACCGGCTCCCACAAGACTCACAGACTTCATCTTATCCTCCAACCCTCTGCTGTTGGTCCCCACCACCAAATAATCCCCACTGAAAGTTTCCACTGGAACCAAATATAGTTGTCTGACTGCTGGCCGAGCTGGCTGGGAGCCCTGAGCACACAGGGCAACAACAGGAGCGCTATTTTAAACCTGATTTATGAAATCTGCCTCTTCCCTCCAGCAAAAGAACATCCGTATGCTCTGACTGTGTGTGTGTGTGTGTGTGTGTGTGTGTGTGTGTGTGTGTGTGTGTGTGTGTGTGTGTGTGTGTGTGTGTGTGTGTGTGTGTGTGTGTGTGTGTGTGTGTTCTTGTACTTGATATATATTGAGCACCAAAAGCCTCATTCTACCAGCAAAGCAAGGACATTCTTGGAAAGTGGGACCATTTCGTTGGGTCTCACAACTTCAAAGGCCTAGTTGAGGGTCCAGACTTGGTTTTGAGATTGGGGTTAGAACTGGGTTTAGGTCAGGGTCAGAGGGTTAGTTGTGACAGTTAGGTTTAGGGGAAGGAGCTGGGTGATGCATTATCATTATGTCCATAAAACTCCTCACAAAGATAGAAGTACAAGTGTGTGTGTGTGTGTGTGTGTGTGTGTGTGTGTGTGTGTGTGTGTGTGTGTGTGTGTGTGTGTGTGTGTGTGTGTGTGTGTGTGTGTAAGCTGATGATGAAATGAATGAAAGCACTACTGGGTGTTCTGATGTCTGGCCAGACTGAGGAGTTGAGGGTCCGGACAAGGACGCTCTGTCCGAGCTCATCAATGCTTCTATACAGCGGCGGCCAAAGCCAAACTATATAATAATTATGCTTTACAGTTGATTTGCCCGCGATGGTCTATTTCCAGCATCGTTCATAAATGTTACACTCTGAAAAATGCAGCTGAAAAATCAGCTCATTATTGAACCAACACTGATAAATGAAATGAAAAAGTCATCAGATAAATTCTTCCCTTTTGAAAGAATCACAGCAGCTGCTGCTCTTCCAGATTATTCCAGAAGAAAGTTCCCACAGACCGAAATAATGACGTTCTGGTGTTGGGGAAAGGGTCCACTCTGTTGCTCTAGCAACCAGCAGTGAAGCCATATCATGTAAGTGCTTGGTCAGGTGACACGGGAACCAGTGGGAACCATTACTGGAGCTGCAGGAGCAGTTTATGGGTGGACCTGCTGCTGAAGGTCCTCGTCCTAGTCTGTTCTGGTTGCATCTCCTCTGGATGACACTTGATCTTCACAGCTTTCAATCCATACATCAGTGGGACTCCTCCTCTACAACCACCAAAACCAGGACCTTACCTGGACTCACAAACTGAGTCAGGAAGACACCCACTCTTCTTCTGGAGAAGGTAGAGGAAATCTGAATTATCCTGTGTGTGCTCAGCAGCTGTTGCAGATGCGTAGTGGAGAGCATCTCCTCCATGTTCCATCAGCGTGCTGGGAGCAACCATCAGGAACTGGAGGGCTTTCCAGCGCGGGGTTAAACTGCAGAGTTCACCTGTGGAGCCTCCTTCAGGACTTTTACAACATCATCCAGGAGCCCAGGGGGGCCAGGAGGCCCAGGGGCCCCGCAGCCCCCACTGAGAACCCACCCCCAGGCTGCTGAACACCCCCACGAGTCCACAGACCAATCAGGACAACACTGAGCTACACCTGCAGAGAAACAAGAAGATGGAGAGAGGAGGGGGGGTGGGGGGTTAGTAAACAGGTAAAAGGCTACAAATAGGATGCAGCATCTCCAGATTCTAGTCATGGGGGGGCAGCTGGTCAGCAGGCCTGCGTCAGCGCCGACCTTTTCACTGTTGACTGAAGGATCTGGTTTCACCTCAAACTTCTTTTTTTAATCGTTCACACGAAGACCGGCAGAAGAAAACAACACAGGCGCTCGGTTCATGATCTGGAGGCTGTGGACATCTCCAGACCTACAGCCAAAACTCTGTTAGGGTCACCTCTAAAAAACACAGTCCCATTCAAATCAACTTTATTTATACAGCCTCAGCTACAATCAACATGGTCTCTAAGTCTGACCCCCGGCAGGAAAAACTCCCCTTTAACAGGAAGAAACCTGGAGCAGGACCAGGCTCAGATGGGAGACCCTCGTGCTGATGGACAGATGAGCGAATAGGGAGGAGAAGGAGTGACAGAACAGGAGAGAGGGACAGGTGGAGGAGGAGAATAACCAAGTCACAGATAATACATTTAAAAAATATGATTTAAATTCTAATGTATAAAAGACATTTGTCAGACATTTATAACTTGCAGCACCAAAAAAATAATTGAAAGATTAACAGTTTTAAAGAAAATGCATTTTCTGCAGATAAAGACAAGGGACCCCCAGGGGCCTCGAACCTACACCGTGTGAGGTAACAACGTTAACTGCTACAGCCCTGTGGATTACACCCATCCAGCAAATTTATCTCCTTATTTGATTTGAATCTGAAATACTGCCTTTGGAGTATCTGCTTCTGTCATTTTATTCGTTTTTTTTTTTTTTTTTTTTTAAATATAATTCTACTTAGAACTCTGTTCGGACCCCCTGACTCCCCCCTGACCACCCCCCATGCTGGATCGGAACCTCTTTGTTCATCCATGTGAGCCGAACATCCGTTATTGTGGCCCTACAGCACCATCTGCTGGTTATGTGTGGAAATGCCCGATGGTTTCTCAGTATGAAGAAGAAGATGATGAAGATGCGGTGGCAGCAGACAGACCTCTGGTGTTTAACCTGCTTCAGGCCTTCACACAGATGATGGCTGATATTTTCCGGCTGTTGCACCACAAACACAAGAGAAGAAAATCTGAACAACGAGCCCAGCTGGAAAAAACCAGTTCCCTCACTTCAGTGTGAACATTTGTCACATTTGTCTTTATTTCTCCTTATTCATGAATTCTTTCAGTCTAATTATTGATCATCAGCTAAAATACTTTTTACCATCATTGTCTTTGATGGCTCACTGTCATTTAAAAAACAACAACATCATCTCTACACAACATCCTCAGAGTCACCTGGACAGGTAAGGCACCTTCATCATCATCATCATCATCATCATCATCATCATCATCATCATCATCATCATCTCCAGCACCTTCACTCTAAAATCATCTCGAGGGCATTCAGTTGCGTGTGTGTGTGTGTGTGTGTGTGTGTGTGTGTGTGTGTGTGTGTGCGCGCGCGCGCGCGCGCGTGTGTCACATCTAGCTGCGGCTCATGGATTCACATGGATTCTTTTCCGTGTTAAAAAGCTTGAAGCATTTCATTCCTGCAGCAGTGATGAAGGTTGACTTCTGTGACATCCTCAGCGCTTCTTCCTCTCTTCCTGTTGCACACTAACACACTTCCTGCGTTCCAGTGAAAGATCAACGTTGGTGGAAGAAACACAGTCATGGTTTGGGTGGCTATGTGACAGGACCCCAGTAAGATGCTAACACACACACACACACACACACGTTGGCAGCCCGTTTTTCCTGTGTGTGGGTTGGATTTCCTCAGGACCTGCTGGGACAGAAAGTTCCTGGAAAGTCTTTAAAAGGGACATGAAAGTGTCCCTGGTCCATCCTGCTGTTGTTAGAGGACCTCTGGTCACGTGTGAGTCTTGAGGGACTCGTGCTCACTGGTGTCCATTGTTGTCACTTTGGACTTTCCCCTGAGGAGAGCTCAGGACGCTGCTGCGGATTCAAGTCGCTTCCTTTGCCAACACAATGTGTGTGTGAACCACTGAAGGTGCCCTAAGCTGTACTTTGCCACTACCCAAAATGCACTGGGTGAAGGGAACGCCCCTGTGCTATATATAGTCACAGGTTACACCCATTTTATTTACCTGCGGGCAGCAACAGGCAGAAAGAAGAGAGAGAAAGAGAGAGAGAGAGAGAAGAATCAGCTCCTTTCAGAAGGACAGAAGGTCTTTGAAGGCGTCTTTGCGGTTTGGACAAACACCATAAACTACAACCGGAAAGACGCTTCGGCCGAGGGTACAAAGCTTCAGCGGCTGATCTGTGTTTCTGTTCCCGCATTCCAAAGGTGTGCGTGAGAGAACCTGGTCGAAGCTGGAGGGCGGAGTCGAGGGAGGAGCCACAGGGGGCTGCTGCGGAGGCTCAGGGGCGTCACATGGAGCCCGAACCTGCGAGCCTCGGTGAAAGAGAGGAAAAGATCAGACTTTGTCCCGCCTGAGCAGCAGGAGCAGCACCCGAGCAGCTCCTCCAGCCTGAGGACACAGGAGCCGGATCAGCTTCAGGAACAAAGGAACCTTCTTTCCCCTCTTGGACGAGCGCCGGGTTCCCGTAATCAACATGCCCATTAACTTCACGGTAGTGCCGGTAGAGGATGCGGAGGGCGGCGGCGGCAGCGCAGGCGCAGCTGGAGGCGCCAAACCGGTGCCGACGGTGCTGGTGGAGGAGGATGGAGACCCATCCCCGGCTCAGGACTCAGGTACTTCTCTGGCAGGTAGAACTCCTGCTGCTGCTCTGCTTCTGTTCGGGTTCACGACGGAAATAGTTTCCTTCTCACACACCTACGCACGCGCGCACAGGCAGACACACAGACGACAGTAACACCTAGAACTTGTGAAGCAGCGGTGTGCGTGTGCGCCCGTGGGGGCGGGGGGGGTATGGCGCTGAGAGTGTGTAGCAGAGTTGTGTGTGACACGGACGTGGGGTCATGACCTTTGCTTGACCTTTGTGGCGGAGCTGTGAAACTGGTGACCTGCTGAGGAAGGGTCTCCATCCCAGATCCACTCCAGGGATCCACTGGTGTGTTTCCAGTCCCCCCCCCCATGCAGATGTTTCCATTTGAATTGACCAGTTAAACCAGTTAATGATTTGCGTAACAGCGGCGGTCTCATGATCCTGATGACTGTCATGTTGAACGTGGGTCATCACAGAGTAACGAGCAGGAGGAACCAGTTAGACGCTAACAGGCTGCAGCTGGGACACATCTGCTGGGACCCGCTGTCAACACGTCTGACTGCTCCGACAGAGAGGGTCTACAGGTGGAGTCTGCTTGGTGTAGCAGTGTGGTTGTTGTTGTTGTTGTACTACAGACAGACAGACAGGTAGACAGGCAGGCAGGCAGACACTGTTGGCAGCAGTGGGGGGTCCAGCCAGGTGCCAGGCTGAATCCTGCTCTTTATCAGCGTTTCCTGCTGTTTCCTGCTCCGTAACGTCACTCCTGTGGCTCCACACTGACGTTTGCTGTTTGGGAGTGAAAGGACACATCGCATATCAGTGGAACTCCAAGACTTCAGATAGCAGCACTGAACGCCGCCCTAAAGCTGTTGAGCAACGCTGACACTTGTTAAAGCTGTTTCTGAGGTGTGTGTGTGTGTGTGTTTGTGTGCACTGAGAGCAGAGACAGCTGATGGTGTCCTGGAGAGAAGCTTTCATCCCAGCTCTCCTCTAGAGCAACTTGGTTGGTATCGGGGAGACCTTCAGCTGGTGAAGTTGTTTCTTTTGGATGCTGAAACTGTCCGTGTTCATGTCCTGACCTGGACATGCGTCCAAAGTCCTGGATCTTGGCAGCAGACCAGTTCTCCTCCTTTATTCACCTCATGCAGCGCAGATTTGAACTCGCTAACACAGCAACTTACAGCAGCGCTAACAGGAAGTGCATGTGGGGAAAGGTCAAACTGTTGTGGTCCGTCTGCACCTCGGCTGGTGCACTAAAAGATGAAGAAGATCAGTTTGTGCCCACGTTTGCTGAATCTATGATGGCCTCCTCCGCCACCCTGCGCCTCCACACTCATGCAACCTGGACCTGGGTGGCCCAGGACAGACCTGTCCCTGGCAGACCAGTGAAGGCTGATGAAGATGATGCTGGAGGTCACACAGGATGTGGGTGAAGCTCGCTCAGATATCAGATACAGGAACAACAACGTGCTGACCAGACACCATGAAAACCTGTACAACCAGGAGCGTCTCTGCAGCCTCTAGAGCAGCATGCTGGCACCAGTATGCTGCTGGCCTGTGGTTCCCTTAACCCCGCCTGAGCTCCGTCCACTTCAGTCTGCAGGGGTCTGGTCACAGTTTGGTTCCAGAGGTTCCAGAGGAGAACATCCACCACCATCACAGACGCTTTCATACACTGAGAACCTCTGATTTGGCCCCTTAACTCCCTGTTTTACACCTGAAACCAGTGGTGCATGTTTCTTTTCCTTCCTCAAGTTTCTTTCTTGCATAATATTTTTATCATATGCATACACAGAAAACATTACAAACGCACTGCAAACAAACAAACACACAAGCAATGGCCACGAGAAGCAAAGATGAGCCACAAACAACAGGTGTGTTGTGGGAGGGGCCACAGGAGCCACTGTTGTAGAAGAGAAAGATTAACCAGCTCGATATGATTTAAAAAGGGTAGATGTTTGTAAATATAATCATTAAATACACTTTGTCCCTTCCACCGCTGGAGGGAGCCAAAGCTGAGGATCAGCCTCAACGTGCACGTTAAAATCAGTCGTTTGAACCCAGCACTCCTCTGTATGGTCACATGACCAGACAGTGCCTGCAAACCAAGGACCAGGATGGACCCCAGAGCAGATCTGCTGTACTCATGGTGAAGGAGCAGCAGGAGGCGCTCCTGCTGCATCACCGTTAGCCGCCATGAACTTCCTCCTGGTTACACGTTGACACACCCTGGTGACACACACACTTGTCATTTGAAAAGATCTGCCTGGGTTCTCCGTTCCTGAGCCAGGCTCTAGGAGAGTTTGATCCTTCTCCAGACAGTTCGTTCACCGGCCCACTGATGTGATGGCCCTCACAGCTTCGCCATGCACCATCTCCATGCAGAATCTAGATGATTAATGCACGACAATGTCTTCTTCTTCTGACCTGCTGCTCTTTCACCAACATCCTGTTTTTTTCTCTCTGTAGGAGATGACAATGACAAAGAGTCCAGTCCGTTTCTCAGCTCAGACGGGGACACAGAACGCTACTACGAAGACAAGAACATGGCCCTGTTTGAGGTAACCCTTCCTGATGTTTCTGCGCTGCTTCAGGGTCTGATCAGGGGCAGGACTGAGGCCTCCTGCAGCCTGCAGATGTTCAGAGCCAGCCTGATGTTTCTCTGTCGCCAGGAGGAGATGGACAGCACGCCCATGGTGTCATCGCTGCTGCACAAACTGGCCACATACACCAACCTGACTCAGGGGGTCCGGGAGCACGAGGAGGCCGAGGATGGCGGCAAGAGGGTCCGCGTCATGGTCTGGAACCTTCTGGATTATCTTGTTTTAGCTAAGACCGTCCTGTGAGGGTCACCAAAGAAAGAACACATCTGACTCCCTCCAGTGGAAGTGTTTCGAAATTGTGTGTGTGTGTGTGTGTGTGTGTGTGTGTGTGTGTGTGTGTGTGTGTGTGTGTGTGTGTGTGTGTGTGTGTGTGTGTGTGTGTGTGTGTGTGTGTGTGTGCGTGGGTGCGTGTGTGTTTCCAGGTGCCACAGATGGGAACCTTCATTGGCGTTTACCTGCCGTGCCTGCAGAACATCCTGGGTGTGATTCTGTTCCTGCGGCTCACCTGGATCGTCGGGACAGCAGGAATCTTGGGCTCCTTCGCCATCGTCTCCATGTGCTGCTTCTGTGTAAGATGCTCTTCTTTTTCTCCTGGCAGTTTTAAAATGTCCTTCACCTGCCTTTTATTGGGCTGGTGTCTCCGCCCTTCCTGCTCACACGCTCACTTCCAGATGGTCCGGATCTTAAATGAGTAAATAATGAAAGATGACCCTAAAGCTGAGGAATTGCTGCAGCTCTTAAATTGACATCCCAGATGCGAACGCCATCCTGATTCTCCTCCCACAGACCCTGCTCACAGCCATATCCATGTGCGCCATAGCAACCAATGGGGTGGTCCCAGGTACGTCCTCTCCAGGAGAGCAGGCAGAACTCTGCCTGCAGGCGTCTAACCTGAGCTCTTCTCTCAGCTGGTGGCTCCTACTACATCATCTCCAGGTCTCTGGGGCCAGAGTTTGGGGGGGCCGTGGGAATCTGCCTCTATCTGGGGACCACGTTTGCCGGGTCCATGTACATCCTGGGGACCATAGAGATCCTGCTGGTGGGTCACATGACAGACCAGTGGTCCGCCTGGTGACCTCTGTCATGGAATAACCAGCGCCTGTCTGCCTGTCTGCCTGTCTGTCTGTCTGTCTGTCTGTCTGTCTGCCTGGCTGTCTGCCTCTCTACCTATCTGCCTGTCTGTTTGCCTGTCTGTCTGTCTGTCTGTCTGTCTGTCTGTCTGTCTGTCTGTCTGTCTGTCTGTCTGTCTGTCTGTCTGTCTGCCTGCAGATTTACATCGTTCCTACAGCAACGTTGTTTGACGAAGGTGAAAAGGGCTCGGCCATGTTCAACAACATGCGTGTTTATGGCACCTGCTGCCTCCTCCTGATGGCCCTGGTAGTTTTTGTAGGTGTCAGGTAAGCTCAGCACACACACACACGCACACACACACACACACACACACACACTCACACACACACACACACACACACACACACACACACACACATACATATATTGTCTGTACTTACACCTGTCCTCTGTGCAGGTATGTCAACAAGCTGGCTCTGGTGTTTCTTTCCTGTGTGGTTCTCTCCATCATGGCCACGTACGCAGGAGTGATCAAGACTCTGATTGAACCGCCAGATCTGAAGTGAGTGACTGGAGACCAGAGTGGGTGTGTGTGCTCCCCCACTGCTCCTCATGTTCAGGTCCAGTCTGTCAGTCACTGATGAGGTGATCAGTCAGGGAACCATTCTACCAGCCAGTCCCACTGCTGGCTTTTAACCAGAAGACAGACTTTTGCAGAGCTTCTCCTCCATCTTTGTGGAAGTGGGGGGTCTGCGCTGGGGAAGCAGCAGCTCTCTGGGGACGCCTCAGGGGAAGCCTTCTGGTGCTCTGCTGAAGCTGAGGCAGGGAGGATTACGCACGGTGCTCCAGCCCGTCCATCTCACCAACGTTGTTCTCGGGTTTGGGGTTAGAGCACCAGAAGGAAGAACAAAGGAGGTGGCGTCTGTTTCTGATTAATCGCTGCTTCCGCAACGTTGTCACAGTGTTGAGGAGGACGTGCAGCCCTGTTTGCTGTGGGAGTTCCCATTTGTCCCGGTCTGGATTTGTGTCCCTCCTGCCTAACTGAGACGCTGCCACACCCGACCGAGCAGATCAGACGTAGAGAAGACATCCCAGAGTCCCTGCTCACCGTCCTGGGGGGGACCACTGCTACAGCTGTGGCTCTGGTCCGCGTCCACCTTCAGCCCAAAACTGGACTCAGAGAAGGCTGTCAGGACAGCGAGGAAGTGGACAGAGTCAGAAAAGGAGCTGCAGGCCTCTTCTGGACTCCACAGGATGGGTTTGAGGCTTCAGCCACCAGCCTGGAGGAACTCATGGACGCTGTAACATCCTGCATCAGTCTTTGAAGTCTTTGAAGACCTGTCTGCACGGACCAAAACATTCTGTGCACGCAACAAACCACGGTTGACTTCTGAACTCAGGCGGCTCCATCTGGCCAAGGTGGAGGCCTACAGGAGCGGGGCCAGGCCCTGTCCAGGCAACCCAGGAGGCCACTGACCAAGGGATCAGAGCAGAGGAGAGAAGCTACTCTGAGAAGCTGGAAAACAGTTTCTCAGCTAATGACGATGCAACAGTCAGCAAATTCACACGTGCAGCTTCATCCACCTGTGCTCAAAATTAGACTTTGGCGTCTCGTTGGAAGTTCGGTCCTCGTCCCAGTTTGCGTGCAGTGGAAAATCGAACAGCAGGAACAGGCCATCCTCCTTAACGCTAGCAGACAGAGCAGGTTAACGCAGCCCTCCTCCATTGGAATCAGGAGCAGGAAGCTGGACCATCGTACAGCTTTGTTCCTCACGTTGCTGCCCAGGCGGTTTCTCTTCTCTTGTGATTGTCACCTTCTACCGCTGGCTTTCCGGGATGTTTTTGTTCCGGGGCTGGATGAGGAGGACTGGATATGAGTCGGACAAAGGCGTTTCCACGAGTTGTCCAGCTGTAGACGGATGAAGGCAGTAATTCGCTTGTGTGACGCTTACGAGTGGCTGGAGACCCAGGAGACCACCCCCACCCAGCGGAGAACAAAAGGCCGCCTGACGAGTTCTGCTGCAGATTCTCGCATCATCACCCACTTTACCCACAACCCCCATCGAGGCTGACCACTGCCTACCCCCACTGCCAACCCCTCCCCTTCTGCCCCTGTCTGAACACCTCCGTGACCCCCCTGCCTGCACTGAGGACCTGTGAAGAGGATGCTTGTCGGCTGCTCCAGAGGCTGAAGACCAGGAAGACTCCAGGACGTGATGGGAGCTCGGCTTCCTGGTGCTCGTCCCTGCAGGGACGTAATGCCAGGATCCTGTTTGTGGACTCCATCACCATGGTTCCTGACTACCTCCGCCGGAAGCTCACCCAGCTCACTGCTCCCCCTCCGCCTGTCCGCCTTCCTGCGTGACAGTCCGTGGGTGAGGCCACATCCAGCAGCGGTACACCCAGGGCGGAATCCTCTCCCCCTGCTCTTCTCCCTCTACACCCACCTCATCTCAGATGACCCTTCTGTCACACTGAAGTTTGCAGGTGACACCGCCGCCATCGGCCTCAGTTACAGCCTAGAGCTCAAGACTTTAGGAGAAGCCCCCCCCCACTGGTCAACCGTGTCTTCCCCCATCTCCGGGGACCTGAAGTAGTTTTTCCTCACGTGGACACGGTCCACCAACAGGCGGACCAGAGGCTGTCCTTCCTCAGGCTTCCCAGGGAGCTGCTAACACCCTTCCAGGCTGCGCTCTGCATCGCCACCGTCTGGCTTGTCTCTGAACATCACCCTCGGTCCAGGACTGACACCAGTCCAGGCTCGGGAAGAGAGCCGATAACGTCTGTGCAGAACCCCGCAGCACACACACACACACACACACACACACACACACGCTGTTCACATACAGTTTACCCAAACACCGAGACCCTCTGGATGTCAGAACTTTGAACAGTTAACACTTTTCTAGATTGTATTTTCAAGCGGTAGCGGTAGTGAAGCAGCATCCACAGTCTATAATTAGTCATTAGTGGTGTGTCAGATGTTAAAGATGTTTGAGGAGCAGCGTGAAGCTGAGAGTTTTGGTGCAGAGCGAAGCTGCTTCTGTGGGTGGAGGCTGAGGAGGGTTGGAGGTCTCTCTCTTCATCACCTCCTGCTGATTCCCAGCGAGCCTCTCTGGGCCTCCTGGCCTGTTTGCTCACCTGAATGTGCCCTCAGATGAGCCTGAGCTGTGGACCTTCATCTGCTCCATCTGCTCTCTCTTCACTTCCACTTTCAGAGTCTGCCTGGTGGGAAACCGAACCCTGAGAAACGACAACTTTGAAACCTGCGCTAAGACCCAGCTGGTGAAGAACGCGACTGTGCCCACCGACCTGTGGGACGTCTTCTGTCACGGTCCCAACGCCACGTGCGATAAATACTTCACCCTGAACGAGGTGTCGGAGATACAAGCCATCCCGGGCCTGCTGAGCGGAGTGATCAAAGGTGAGGGCACGTGTTCGGCCCTCCGCTTCTTTCATCTGGCTGACTAGGCTCTGCTTTGCCTTCTCCGCTTCAGAGAACCTGTGGGGTGAATACGGGTCGGCTGGTATGTTCATAGAGAAGAAGAACAGATCCTCGGTACCAGTCCAGGAACCGGACAGTGACGACTCTCAGCATTACTCCGTCAACGACATCACCACCTACTTCACTCTGCTGGTGGGGATCTACTTTCCCTCCGTCACAGGTATTGGCCTCTCCGCAGCGGTGGAGATGTTGCAACGTAAAATCGAATCTGGCCCAGGTTGTAGTTGAGGAAACGGCTGAGAGCGTGACTGCGGTTGGGTCGGAGCTAACCTTTAGTGGCCCTCAGCTGTTTGCTTTGCTTCTTTCTTTTAGGGATAATGGCTGGTTCCAACAGGTCAGGTGACCTGCGAGATGCCCAGAGATCCATCCCTTTGGGAACCATCATGGCAATTCTCACCACCTCTTTCATCTGTATCCTGCTGACGTGCTCGTCAGGCGTTCACAGCTGGAAACAGCTGTGAAAGCAGCTCATCCTGGAGCTTGATGCGGGAGTTTCACCTTAACCTCATGCTCAGACATCTCCAGCGTGGTTTTCTTTGGCGCCTGTATCGAAGGAGTGGTCCTGAGGGACAAGTGAGGCCGTGCATCCATTCACGCTGAAGCTGGCCTAGCAGCTGCAAGGTGCGACTGACGTGTGTGTGTGTTTGTGTGTGTGTGTGTGTGTGTGTGTGTGTGTGTGTGTGTGTGTGTGTGTGTGTGTGGACCTTCTAGGTTTGGTTTCTCAGTGAAAAGGAGCCCAGTCATTGGTATTCTGGCCTGGCCCTCCCCCTGGGTCATTGTGATTGGCTCCTTCTTCTCCAGCTGTGGGGCGGGGCTTCAGAGCCTGACCGGGGCGCCGCGGCTGCTGCAGGCCATCGCTCGGGACGGAATCATCCCCTTCCTGCAGGTCAGTCTCAATGGAGCAGTCTATAGTTACAGTTTAGTTACCTTTCTCTATTACCTTTCTCTATTTGGGATGAGGTGTCGGAGATACAAGCCAACGTTTTTCGTCGTTGGGAGGAAAGACGTTGGACAAACCCGTCCTGCCCTGTTCTGTCCTGTCCAGCAGCTGGACAGCAGTATTAGGATGCGGAGTCTGTTAAACTCATGTTGTGATGACTCTGATTGAACTGACTGTTTTTTAGAAGGACCTTCAGCAGCCGACAGATGGAACGTAGAACAACATAGAATCAAAACCAGCAACTAAACAGACAAAAACAGAACCAGAAGCAACAAAAGGATGACATAATAACCATGTAATTAAGTGTTAATAGAGAAGAGATGAGGGGAAGGAGAGAAAGCCACAACAGCCAGGTGACGGGTCCGTGTCAGCTGCTGTGTTTGTCCTTCATCTGCGGTCTCTTCCTCTGCGTCCGGCTGTCTCAGGTCTTCGGTCAAGGGAAGTCCAACGGGGAGCCCACCTGGGGGCTGTTGCTCACAGTTGTGATCTGTGAGATCGGCATCCTCATCGCTTCTGTTGATGCTGTGGCTCCCATCCTGTCCATGTACGTGGGTTCTCAGAAGAACAGGTGGCCTGGAGGGGAATTCCAGCCATGACCTTCTCTGTCTCTGCCATTGCTCAGGTTCTTCCTCATGTGCTACCTCTTTGTTAACCTGGCCTGTGCTGTTCAGACTTTGCTTCATACCCCCAACTGGAGGCCTCGCTTCAGGTTCTACCACTGGTAAGATCCGCCCTGAAATGTGTGGGCCATCCAGGGCTTTCCCTGGGTTTGCTGCTTAACTCCGTGTGCTGTGTGTTCCCCCCGTAGGACCCTGTCCTTCTTAGGAATGAGCCTATGTCTGTCTCTCATGTTTGTCTCCTCTTGGTACTACGCTCTGGTTGCCATAGTGATAGCTGGATGCATCTACAAGTACATTGAGTATAAAGGGTAAGTGTGGCTCTCTCTGGTTTTCCTCCAGTGTTAAACTAAAATAACTGCTCGGGTTAGTGCACCCTGGACAGGCGTGCACATCCCTAGGTCTGTCTCAGCGGTGTGCACGTCTGTCTCAGCGTCAGACAGACCTAGGAAAAAGCTTTCTCCTGTGGAGACTCAGATTTCCTTCTATACCTGCAGGGCGGTGAAGGAGTGGGGCGATGGGATCAGAGGTCTGTCTCTGAACGCCGCCCGCTACGCCCTCATCCGGCTGGAGGAGGTACCGCTGCACACTAAAAACTGGAGGTGAGGCTGTTGATGCGTCTTCGTCGTGAAGTCTGGAGAGTCCTCAGTGGAACATCTGCACCGCCTCTTTTCTGCTGGTGTCTCCTCAGGCCTCAGGTGTTGGTGCTGTGTAAGCTGGACTCTGATCTTCAGTTGAGGCATCCCCGTCTGCTGACCTTCACCACACAGCTGAAAGCAGGGAAGGGCCTCACCATCGTCTGCTCCGTCCTGGAGGGAACCTTCATGAACCGCAGCACCAACGCTAAAACTGCAGAGCAGGTCTGTGCTATTATGGTTCCCTCAGTCCAGACGAGCAGCCTTGATCCATCAGTCACCAGAGGTTGTAGACCGGTTTCCCATCGTCTCTACTTGAGGACAAGAGCTGAGAAGACTGTCCTCACTAAACAGCTGTACTGATCCCTCCACACAAAGAACAGATCCCTCCAGTAGATCCTAAACCTAACCCCTTCTCTGAACCCCAGTGAGCAGGTCAAACATCTGGGTCAGAAGTATCACTGAAACAGCTTTACACCTAAAAGCCTCTCAAAGGTGAGAAGCTTCTTGTCTCCATGTGAGGCTGAGAAATGGGTCCAAGCCTTTGTCTCCACCAGGTTAGACTGGTGGATTGTCCTGATTCAGTGTTTACAGGAGAAAAAGACGTGAACACGTGACCGCTGAGGTCATGGTCATGGTCTATCCCCTAAACAGCGCTGACAAACCCAGGAGACACCTCAGAGCAGCAGATCGTGACCTTGTAGCTGTCCTCAGATCAGGTCTTGGTCTGGTGAAGGTGCATTTTTGTCGCTGTGGACCTACCAGCTAGAACAAATGACCTCATGACTCAAGGTTCTCCTCTGGCTTTAGATGGTTAGCATGTACATATTTGTGTGGGTGTGATGGCGTGTGCACACACCTGTCCTGGTGCTGGAAGGAAGCTCTGGTCAGGAGTTTTCCTGAGTCCAAACCTTCTCTGGCTTCATTCTGAGCCTGATCTCACACAGCTCTGCTTCCATCCAGAACCTGAAGGCAGCCATGGCTGCAGAGCGCACCAAGGGCTTCTCCCACGTGGTGGTGACGTCCAACCTGCGAGACGGTTTCTCTCTGCTCATCCAGTCAGCCGGACTGGGAGGAATGAAACACAACACGGTCCTGATGGCCTGGCCCACAAGCTGGACCCAAGAACGGGACCCCTCATCACGACGGAACTTCATCGGTAAAACCAGCACTCAGCACAGCATCTTAAGAACTAGTCAGGCATCCATGTGTAATAACACGTGAATAACTAGATTACGACAAACACCAGTCAGAGGAAACAAAGAAACGTTTCTGATTGTCGCCAAAGAAACTGTGAGGGAGACGACGGCAGCCCAACAGGCCCTGCTGGTGGCCAAAAATATCGACAGTTTCCCCGGTAACCAGGAGCGTCTGAAGGAGGGGACCGTTGACGTGTGGTGGATCGTCCATGACGGAGGACTCCTCATGCTGCTTCCGTTCCTCCTGAAGCAGCACAAGGTAGCTGTGGGCCCTTCAACATCATCCTCCCGCTGCTTGGTAGAACTTCAGCTCGGTTTCGTTGGTGCTGGAGGAGACCAACCTGGAAGCGTGCTGAAGGTTCTGGTTCTGTCTGCAGGTGTGGAGGAAGTGCAAGATGAGGATCTTCACTGTGGCCCAGATGAACGACAACTCCATCCAGATGAAGAAAGACCTCCAGATGTTTCTTTACCATCTGCGCCTGAACGCAGAGGTGGAGGTGGTGGAGATGGTCGGTGCCTTCCCGTTCCTGTGGCAGACAGGCAGATGGGCCGACATGTCAGTCGCTAAAATGTGGCCTTTTCCTGCAGCACGACAGCGACATCTCAGCTTTCACCTACGAGAAGACGCTGGTGATGGAGCAGAGGTCCCAGATGCTCAAGCAGATGCACCTGTCCCGCACAGAGAGGGAGCGAGAGGTACGCGCCTGCTGTTGCCACGGCAACAGTCACCCAGACAGCAGCACATGTAGGCACACGGCCATGACGGTTAAAGCTCATGAAGCCCAGTGGGGATGAAGGTTCTCTGCTTCTTTACGAAGAAGATGTGAGTGTGATGGAAGCCTTTTAGACTCGTTCATGGCTGCCTGCCAGAGGTTTCGAACCAAGCCTCCTGAGCTGAAACGCAAAGAGCACAATAAGCTGATGTTCCTGAACGCTCCTCTCTGCTGCTGCTGCTGCTGCTGCTGCTCGATCTGGACCTGCGCTTGGACCTCGGACCCAGATTCAGAGCATCACAGATGTTTCACGCGGCTCCTTCAAGAGACGGAAGTCACCAGGAACCGAGGTCCTCGGCAGCCCGTTCACAGCCCAGGACCAGGTGCACCTGGCCCCACAGGTACACGTGGCAGCAGAAGACTGGCCCTCACCAGCCCATCCACCCATCATCCATCAGTCCATCCATCAATCCATCCATCTATCCATCCCGCAGCTGTGTAAAGGAAGCACATTCCACCATAAATGGAGATAGAAAGATCTGTGTTTTTTGTTCTTCACGCTCCGCCTCGTGGTCAACCATCATCATCTTCACCATCACAATCTCCGCCTTTGCTCATTTCCTGTCTGCCAGCAACCCTTCTTTCAGTCTCTGCACTTCCTGTTTCAGGCTCAGCTGATCCACGACCGAAACACAGCGTCCCATTCCGCACCCGGTGACAGGAGCGCTGGGACCAGTCAGCAGGAGGGCGTCCACATGACCTGGACCAAAGAGAGGCTGAGCCAGGAGAGGAGCAGGCACCGGGAAGGCCTGGGAGTCAAAGACGTGTTCAACATGAAGCCGTGAGTTGAGCTCAGCAGGCGTTGCGCTTGCTAATCTAGAGGCTAGCATCGCTAAATCAATGTCTGGACTCTCATCCTCCTCTCCTCTTTTTTTCCAGGGAGTGGGAGAATCTGTAAGTCTCCACGTCTCTTGTCTGTGCGAAAGTGTGATGCGCTGATCAGATCCCAGCTCGCTCACGCCTGCACGTGCACTAACAGCCTGTTGTTGTGGTTGCTTCCGCACAGCAACCAGTCTAACGTGCGCAGAATGCACACAGCCGTCAGGCTCAACAAGGTGGTGCTGGAGAAGTCCAGCCAATCCCAGCTGGTCCTGCTGAACATGCCCGGCCCACCCAAGAACAAGAAAGGAGATGAAAACTGTATCCTTCCTTCAGTTGGTCCAGTCCAGGAGACTGGAGACAAACCTGTTAAACCAGTCCGAGCGTGTTGATTTAGCAGGAGCTGGACGTGTTTAGCTTTGAAGTAGCTTTGCATGTACGAGCAGATAAACGTTGGTGTTACCTCCTTCCCCTTCTGACCTGAGCAGCTGCACGTTTCTGATGGTGACCTGTTGAAGAACTGGCCTGAGGTCTGCCTCCAGAGCCATGAATGAAGGGTTTCAGCATGTTTCTGATGGTGATCTGCAGAGGAACTGGCCTGTGGTCTGCCTCCAGAGCCATGAATGAAGGGTTTTAGCATGTTTCTGATGGTCATCTGCAGAAGAACTGGCCTGAGGTCTACCTCCAGAGCCATGAATGAAGGGTTTCAGGATGTTTCTGATGGTGATCTGCAGAAGAACTGGCCTGAGGTCTGCCTCCAGAGCCATTAATGAAGGGTTTCAGCACATTTCTGATGGTCACCTCCAGAAGAACTGGCCTGAGGTCTACCTCGAGAGCCATGAATGAAGGGTTTCAGCATGTTTCTGATGGTGATCTGCAAAGGAACTGGCCTGAGGTCTGCCTCCAGAGCCATGAATGAAGGGTTTCAGCACGTTTCTGATGGTCACCTGCATCTTCTGGCCTGAGGTCTGCCTCCAGCGTTTCAGCCTTGAAGGCTTTTCTATTCGCCTTAACTGTGATGCATCAGACATGGAGTTCCTGGAGGTCCTGATGGAAGGCCTGGACCGGGTTCTTTTGGTCCGTGGAGGGGGTCGAGAGGTCATCACCATCTACTCCTAGCGCCCAGACATGGGCGCTGGGAGCACGTGCACGCTGTCAGGAGGTTGGGACGGCTGAGAGCCTCTGACAGGTGTTTTTATCTACACTCCGACTGCTTCAGCAGGACTTGTTGAGCCAAAGAACAATGAGAACTTTTTCCCGTCTTTAGCATCTCTGCGTTGTTGGTCACTGACCGCGTTTCCCCACATCACCGTCGGTCACCATGGCTGCTGTCGTCACGGAGGACGGAAAGGAGAGGGACGCTACTGATTTTAGCATGTTTAGCATCTAGGAGGATTTTATTTTTGAATGTTGTGTTTTAGCATCATGTGTGTGTTTTCTATCTTTCCAACTTGGTGACCTTTTCACCAGGGAGTCCCTCTGAAGAAAAATCCACACAATTCTGAAGAAGCTTCGTCTTGGACTGATCAGTTCAACATCTGTGTGTGTAACCTGAGTTTCATGTACGGAATAAAGACGAGTCTTGGCGTTGGTGGATCAAAACTGGACACGGACCTTTGCAGTTGTGACGTTTGCGGTTTTTAAACCAGCAGCATGTGGCTGAAACAGTCGAAATGTGTTTGATCCAGCACCAAAAGCCAAAGATGCAGAAACAGCAGAACAAAGACCAGTCCTGAAGAAGTGAAGATGCAGACGGTCAGAGTTTAAAAAAGAGGTTGGGTGAAGGAGTATGGTGGTGGAGCAGGTCTGTGAGCCAGGAGGGTTCCTGGTTCTGGAGGGCTTGGTCGGCCAGGAGGATGCGTTTGACCTGTTGGTGATGTTTGACTGGGAGCCAGTGGAGGTTCTGGAGGGTGGGGCTGATGTTGCCTCAGCCCAATGGGCCTGGCTTCTGCTCCCCAGGGGGCCAGGGGTGTGCAGATCCTCCTCATGTCTGCCGTGCCGTAGGTTCTCCTCGGCTCACCTGGCTTCCCCCCACAGCCCGACCAGGTTGAGATGGTTGGTGTGAACGATTGCCTGAGCCTGGGGGGCAGCTTGGGAGGAGATAAGATCCAGGACTGTGGCATTGGTGTAGAGGTGATCGTAGGTGGGAGAGGAGGATGGTGTGGATGAGGGTGTCAGGCAGCCAGGAGCAGAGAGGAGGAGGAGGAGGTGGTGGTTTGGGACTGATGAAGGCTGCCTCACCACTGTCTTTTAAAAGGAAACTGCATCGGAAGGTTGTGTGACTTGGGAGGAGGATCCTGACCTGGTGCACCAGGTCGAGAGGATGTAGTTGGACTCGCCCTGACCCACAGCTTCGTTCCAGAACCAGTCTCTTTGAGGGGGGACTCCATGGGCACACTGAGTGGCCCCTGGCCCTGCATGCAGCTTGGGGTTTGCCCCGCTGGATGAGACGGTAGCCTCCTGCGTTCTGGTGGAGGGGACAGCTGCTGACTGTTGGTTGTGTTTATCCATCTGAAGTTCAGACAACTGTCAGCTTTTGGAGTCCTCTGATGATGTGCTCCACAGCGCCGCCTGCTGGGGAGCCCCTCATTCTGCTGGGGTCTTCCTCGGTCTGAGGAGCTGAGGTTGCTGAGGTGCTTCAAAAGCTCCCCGGTGGCAGAGCCATCAAGTTTTCTGGACAATAACTAGCAAAAACCAAAGCCGAGGCTAAATAATTAGCATCTTTTGCTCTCTGTCATGTTGGAAATGGAAAAGTGATATTTCTCACTCTGTGGTGAGAAGATGTGTGTTGAAGGGAAACTCCCACACCATGTGGACAAAAGGCAGGAAACATTAAGAGAGGAAGTCCACAGAGAAGGAAATGCAGGCGGGAGGCAGACGTTCAGCACATTGTTGTTTATGTCCTTCACGCTGACGCGTTTCGTTTGCTTGGTTTGACCTCAGAAGTCTGTTTCCACCCTGACACGCTCGAGAGGCGATGAACTTGTGTCTGACCCAGATGAGAGCTGGACTCCTGTCGTCTGTTGCGCAACTGGCCCAGACTCGCACCCCATAATGCCCGAATCATCATCGCAAAACAGCAGGGACAATATTGGGGAAGCTTTCAGGGGAACTTGGCATTGGATAAATGGCTTCCTGTTTGTCCCACGCAGTGTTTGGCGAGGTCAGCACGCACACAAGAAGCGGTCACATACACACATACGCATGCACATTGCGCGCACATGTGCACGCGCACACTGACAACAGGCAAATTATTGTTCATGGATGTAAACGGGATTATCCTGGGTTTTTTTATGTAGAACACACAGTCATAAAGGTTCTTATTTGTCCTGAAGCAGTGTTAGATATTTAGGTGAAGCTTCTGAGCTTCGGGGCAGCAGGTCTGCCTGGATTTGAAGCTCCTTGTGTTGACCTGACCTGCAGGTCCCACCAGGAGCTTTTAAAGAAGAACAGGAAGCGCTTTGTTGCTAATCCGAGCGTCGCCACGTGTTCGTCAGTCCAGCGTCTGCTCACAGAGACTGTGGACATCAGAGTACCTCGTATCTCCTCTGGCTCTAGAAGGGTTCAGCTCTCAGGTTGATGGTACATCTAGACGAGGTTACAGTTAACCTGCTGCTGCCTGTGGCTCATCTGGAGCATCGTCACATTTCCTTCCTGCCTTTCATGAGCGTCTCAAATGTCCTGTGGTCCCATCCGGAAGACCCAGGTTCCTGCAGGATGGACCCAACTATCAGCAGACCATCCTGGTCTGGTTGAGTCAGCTGACTGTGTTTTTGTGGACGTCCCTCCAGGACAGGAAGGACTTCTGTCCTGAAGGAGGACATCCACAACTGGCCCGGCAGAGGTTTAAAGATCATGTGTTCATGTGTTTTGGTGTTGCTATGGATACGGATGGTCATGCTGTCGGTTTATTATTATTATCCTGTCTGAAGATTGTTGCCTCTGTGTGTCTATGTGTCCCCACATGTCTGCTAGCATGCTATCAGCAGGAGAAGGAAAAGATGGCTGAAATACTATTCAAGGACCTGCAGGAACCTCCAGGTAACATCTTCAGAAGCATAAATTTGCTGGTGCTGTAGGGAGAAGCTCCACGGAGGTGGTGTGCGTGTGTGTGCGTGTGTGTGCGTGTGTGTGTGTGTGTGGGGGGGGGGTCTATTCCTTCAAGAGTCAAATTTCTCAACTTTGAGGGTCTGAGAGTCACTCAGAGACTCAGAACTGAGAGTCTTTGTACTGAGAGAGGGAGGGGGAGGAGAGAGAGGGAAAGAACACGGGGAGAGAGAGAGAGCTGCAGTCTGACTTGCAGCGTGAGGCAGAGGCATCTGGGAGTTTGCTGGAGTTCCATCATCTTCATGAGTTTTAAGCTGCTTCTCTCCTCGTTTACGCGCTGAGATGTTTCCGGGGTGAGTCCTGTTTTTATTAGCCTCGGTGTCGGTGTCCTCAGGCTGGACACCTCGGCTTTCCCTCCAATCCTCACGTGTGTGTGTGAGTGCTGTGAAGTGCCCGTGTCTCCTCAGGTGGTCTCTGGCCCTGCAGCTCATCCTGACGTGTCGGCTGGCAGCGACCCTGCAGGCTGCTGAAGGTAAGAGTCCGGATTACGGTGGTCTCGGTAGGGTCCCTGAGCTGGTCCAGGAGCCGGTCCCGGAGCTCGGACAGCTTCACGAAGGTCTCTGACTCAGTCCAACAGTTTCAGGTCGGGTTCGTTTCAGCGTGTGGGATTAAAACTAGGATTTTTAGGATCATCACATGACATCCGGACTTTCAAGGTCTCCATCATTTGAATTACACCTTCAGATAAAAAGGTTACCATTGAAAGGATGGTACTCTAAGCTTCACACTGAGCCTCAAATGATCTTTTAAGTTTAAACTTGCAGCATCACGGCTGTTCTCTGACAAACAGGCTGTGTGCTCATCAGCTGCAGGTTATCAGCACTGAATGTGAAGGCCGTGATTCAGAGATCTGCTCACTGTGGTGCTGTTTGTGGCTAAAGAGCTCAGGAGGATAACTGCTGTCGCCGGACTCTCCATCAGCGATCCAGCCCTGCGATGGGGTCAGGGGTCAGCCCCCCCCGGGTCTCTATTTCCATGTTCACACCATCAGAGGGTTCTGTGACTTACCTCCTGCCGTGAGGCTGCTTTTATGTAGCCCTGCGGGGGACAGTTAGCTTGTTTATTTGCTGACAAACCAGCTTTCCATGCGTGTATATATATATGTGTGTGTGTGTGTTTGTGTGTGTATGTGTGCGTGCGTGTGCGTGTGTGTGTGTGTGTGTGTGTGTTGCAGTGAGGTATTCTGGAGGCTCAGACTCTTCACCAGGGTGAGAGCTGAAGTGTTTCGTTTGTATGTTAATGGACAGAGAGGTTTCCTCTGCCGTGCACGTGTGTTTCTGCGTGGAAACCACAGGGGAGCCACTGGCAGGTGTTGTTGTCATGTGCACGTAGATGCTACAGTTCTGAGAACACGTTTGTTTCTACATCACCAAGAGCAAAGACCAGCAGCTTTGGTCACCTGCTGTACAACGTTTCTGAGAACATAGTTTCAGAATATCGCGAAGACTTCAGACGTGGAAGCTTCAGACTTTTGTGGAGGTCTGAGAGGACGACATTAGCTTCAGCACTCATTGCTAACTGCTAATGCTAATGTTTAACCTTTAAATCCTCCATTAAATAAGCAAACACAGTTGTATTTTGTTGATTTGGAAGACACAGAAAGGTTTGTCTTTGTATTTTTGCCTTTCTTTGTGCTCTGGGTCTCGGCTTCCTGTCAATTTGGAGTGAATATTAGTGTTTGTGGTTCCTTCACTCATTTATCTAGTGTTCTGCTGGAAATGGGGGCAGGAGTTCTGTGTTTGACTCTTTGAAATCTTATTGCAAATAGTTTGTGTTTAAATGTTGAAGTGGATTCACGTTTTTATTCTCAAAAAGGTTCTTGTTTGATTCCCATCACAGCTTGAGAAGGTTCCTAGGTTCTGTTCTCCTTTGTCAGGTGTGGGTGGGGGGGTGAGCTCACAGCCCAACCCCCACAGGTAGACCTAGGTAATACAGTCAGGTGGAAACATCTTTTTATTACGTTTTTATTACCAAAGGAACAAAGGAGCCTTTAGCATCGACCCTGTAGCAGTTTCAAGTGTTCACATCTCATTTTTCCGTGCTCGCAACTCCACCCTGGAGCCCTGAGAAGGCTGGCTCCAGGAACCTTCGCTTCCCATTTGCTGCTGGTTGAGTTGCTCTGAAAAGGTCCGTGTTTAGCCAATATGAGAGGAGCCCAGCAGGAGCCTGCTTCTGAGGAGACATTCCTGCACGGCCCAGCTCGACCGCCTCTGAAGTCGCGTCGTGCTGCTGCTGCTGCTGCTGCTGCTGCACTCGTCTTCTGTTGGACTTCAGCATGTTTCCCCTCAGAGGTGACGCGTGCAGACCTGGCCGCCGGGAGCTGTTAGCCGGAGCTGGAAGGTGGAGAGCAGCAGCCCTGCCGCGGTGCCCTTCCGCCTGGAATGTGCTGATTGGGCCGCAGTGACTTTGATTTGAGCACAGTTGGGCACAATGGGCTGACTGTGAAAGGTGTCCCCGCTGCACACGTGTAACCGGCAGCTCCATGGGAAAAACATGAGGCAGTGGAAACTTGAGGAAGAATGGTCGTTTCTTTGTGAGGCGTCGTTCAGCTCAGAGCTCCGAGACGGAAAACTCCTTTCTAGAGTTCTCCAGATTTACGCTGGAGGTTTTCAGAGACAGACGGAGCTTTTCTGAGACGGGACACTGAAATGTCATTGTGTTGTTGATGCTGTTGTGTACGTTGTTTCCATGGCGACTGTCGATCATGAGTCACCATCCCTGAGAGTTTCTGTGCTATGGGCAAAAAAAAAAAAAAAAAAAAAAAAACAATACAAAGAAAGTCTTTCTGCTGAGAGGTCAAAGGGAAAACCCGACATTTGTGTCAGCCAGGAAGCTAACGTTAATCTACAGTCACACATACGTTCAACAGTCTACACACGTGTGTGTAGAGGAGAAGGTAGCAGGAACAGAAACAGGGAGTGAGTCCTGGATCCCTCCCAGATTTAGTTCCCACCCTGTCAGATACATTTGTGTTCTGTTTTATTCTGGGGTGTAAACTGACATGTGAGGGTATTAATTACCCATAATGCTGCAGGAGACATAACGTGAAAGATTAAATGTATTTGGTATTAATCACCAGCAACAAACAGTTGAAAACACCACCTCCACATCCCTGAAGGGCGTGTTGATCTGGATCGGGGGCGTTTTTGTCTGCCAGATGTCAGCAGATGTGTGAAAGGTCCTCAGATGGATCTAAAGCTTTAATAGATGCACACTCATCCAGCTGAAGCGGTAATTACAGACTTCAGGCTGCCTGGACTCAGAACTGAGCAAATCCTGCTCAGACCTGATGAATTCTCCAAGATCCCAGACTGACTTGTGGGTGGAGGAGCCTCACCTGACAACACCTACTGACACCCATCATGTCAAGTGAATGTGTTCTAACCTCCCCCCCTCCTCCGTGGGTCAGGGCACCATGAATGAGCATGTCATCAACGTTAATGCCCGACCAGTGTCTGAAGATGGAGGAGAAGGTGTTTGTGGAGGGAGATCAGGCATAAACGCAGCCTCAGCTCTTCAGAACAATGGTGCATGTTTGTGGTGCAGCTTCAGTGGGTGGATGTTCTCCACCAGAGAGACTGGAGCAAACATGAGATCATATTTTCCCTCCTCTAAAGGTTATCTTTGACTCTGAGCAGCTTTCATCAGATGACTGTGCTAATGTTGCTGCCTAACATCGCTGCAGTCACACTCCAGAAGCGCATGTGCTGCATGTCTCCTGGGTGGAGCCAGACTCCAGGTGGTGCCCTACGCCCTCTGGACCTCTGGAGAGAAGCAAGTGCCTCTCTGGAAGCTCCTTCTCTCTTTTTTTTTTTCCATGGACAAATTGCAGTGTGATGCCTAGAAAGGGGAGGATAAGAAAGGAAAAAAGGGGAGCGACAGCAGGGGGCGCTGGGGAGCAGCTGGCTGCATCCACCAGCAGCAAGAACGATGAAGAAGCAGCAGTCATATTAACAGTTCAGGGCCTTTTGAAGCTCAGATGTTAAACTCCTCTTCCAGTTTTATTGATTTATATCTTTAAAACTGTCCACTATTTTAACTACACCAAGTGTTTCGGCGGTACTGAGTCAGGTTGACTGACTGTTGACAGTCTTCTGATCAGTTTGACTGACCGATCACCGTCAGATCGATGGGTCAACTTATTTTACTGACATGGATAAATGTTCAGCTACAGTCAACATGAGCTGTAATGTTTTTTGATCCCACACGGCTGTGATCAGCAGGTCCACATGTCATCCACAGTGCCTTGTTTTTCACTGAGCACCTGATGATGGTTCTGACAGGCTCCTCTAACCAGGCCCCCATTTAGGCTTCGTTAGCAGCAGAAAGGAAGGAGGAAGTGGAGGATAAACGGCTCTGACAGGTTATTTGCTTTGAGACCCACTTGCAGCTGAGCAAACACTGTCGCCACAGCGTTTCCATGGTTACTGTCCTACACTCTGCAAACAGACAGTCGAGATTCCGCTGTCAGGATTTATCAATCAGGGCTTCCTAAGATGGTTGATAGTCATCATTTGTTTTTCATCAGGTTCAGATCTGCTTTCACCTGACAATTCAGTCTGAACCAGACAAACAGAAACAGCCAGTGTGTGTGTGTGTGTGTGTGTGTGTGTGTGTGTGTGTGTGTGTGTGTGTGTGTGTGTGTGTGTGTGTGTCATTAGGATCACATCTGATCACTGCTGAACATAAACCGTCCAGAACACGCTGCTGACACCAGTGGTAACATGTGGGACAACCACAGTCGTCTTTATAATATTTATACATTTAGACTAGAATTACGTATCGTCCTATTTTCTAATATTTTATAATCATCTTATCCATCTCATGATGGTTTACGTCAGTGATACTTTTTTTCTTTTTTGATTTAAGACACAGTTTAATTATAAACATATTAATATTATCAGCATGAAACTAAAACCTGAAGAACATATGAGATAGTTCTGTGCTGATGTGTGATGGAAAAAACCCACCCTGAAAAGCTGTAGCCAGAGCTAAGCTAGCTCATGACCCCGTGCCCATTGTTAGGGGCGTCATTAGCGACTCATTTGTATGTTGTTCAGACGCATTCTGAAGCACTGTAATTAGCAGAACTCACAACAGCACATGTAAACACATGTGACTTTCTCCTATTTTCTCTGTGACCGTGGAAGAGCGGGGGTGAAGGTGTTAGACCTTCAGAAAGGTGAGGAGGAGCAACACCAGCAGCATGATGAAGGCCATCAAATCCAACACTACCCTGAGAGGTTTCAGGACCACCCTTTTCATGCCCGGGACTGTTCTCTCATTCACACCTCCACCACATCACCACAGTCAGCCAGCAAACATCTGGCTTACCGCGAGAACATTAGCCTGGTCTCCAACACCTCCAAGACCAAAAAAAGGATCAATGAGCTCAGAAAACTGAGAGGAGACACCCCCCCCCAAACATCCAAGGAGAAGCTGTGGAAAGTCTTTAATTTTGAGTCAGTGTTTCCACCCAGGTGTCCTGGAGCAGAAACACCTTAAATTTAGTCTTCTTCTATCAAAACTTTTAAGAAAGGAGGCTGAGAGGAAGCTTCTGCACACTGATGAAGGCAGCCCAGCGCTTCATTGGGCTGCAGCGCCCCCACCTGGACACACTCCATGAGGCCAGAGTCATCAGATCTGAATCAGCCTCTGTAAACCACCCTCACCTGATTCAGAAGTTGAAGATCCTCCAGAAACAGCTTCTGCTCCATCACACACCACCGCTCTGGCCAGGGACACAACACCGTGAGGGCCTCAGCGAACACACAGAACACACACATCACAGTGAAACACACTCATCTGCAGTAGGACGTTCAGAGACTTAAACTACCTGACTGCAGAAGGTTTGCACAAACATGCGGTTGCAACTGCTGCCCTGTTTGCTACAGCTCCACACACTTATTTATTTACTTTTAAAAGCTATTTATTCTTCAATATATTATTGATATTTACTTTCATACACATATTTTTGCCCCCACTGAGGAAGTCATGTGATAGCCGGTGTTTATCTGTCTGTTAGCAAAATAACTCAAAGTTCTGAACAGATTTTAATGGATTTCCCCAGAAATGTTGATACTGGACTGAGAACCAGGTGATTAGTTAGTGAAGCCAGGAAGCTTTGATCAGACAGGAACCTACGATTTTCCTGCTGGCACTACAACTATCCTACAGCTGGGAGGATGGTGGAGCTGATGCTGCACAGTTCTAGATTTTAGCTTTCTATGCTCCGTTCAGTCAGTGAGCCAACAGTCATCTTTAGTCAGTCAGCAAGTGTTTGAACAGCAAGGCGGTGCCTTCCAGCAGGAGGCGCTCCGTTACCCCTGAACACAGCGGATGGGTGGAGTCGCTGGTGTGGGGCTGGG
>BJFM01001354.1:112878-147238 GCA_016586285.1 Arothron firmamentum
TGTGTGTGTGTGTGTGTGTGTGTGTGTGTGTGTGTGTGTGTGTGTGTGTGTGTGATCAGGATTCGGGAACATGGGGAGCTAAAGGAGATAAAGGTGATGTGGGCGTGCCAGGAGACCCAGGCACAGCTGGTGAGACAGGCACAGACCTGAGAAGGCAAAGCTGCCTCGTTCACAGCTCTGACTCTGTTTTCTTTATCAGCACCAGGTTTTGCAGATGGAATCATGGTGAGTTAAAGTTAAACGTTAAAGGACGCTGGAGGTCAGTAAAAGCCTGATTCTCATGTCAGAGGCGGAACTGAGATGGTTCTGCTGGTTCTGCTGGTTCTGCTCTGTGCAGCTAACAGCACTTTCACATGTTCTTTGCTCTTTGCTATCATAAAATATGAGCTTATTTTAGTTGCCGGTTGCTACATGTCGATGCAGGGAGGAAGAGGAGATCAGGGATACAAAGGCCAGAAGGGAGAGCAGGGGGACAGTGGACCTCCTGGACCTCCAGGACTGCCTGGACGGTCAGGACTTGTGGTAAGTAAAAATAATACCTACATTAGTAAGTATGCTGAATATCTTGATTTGACATATATTGTTGTTTTTTTTGTCTAGGGTCCAAAAGGTGAGTCCGTTGTTGGTCCTCCAGGACCTGTTGGTTCTCCTGGCCCACCTGGTCCCCCTGGATTAGGACGACCTGGTCCTCGAGGGCCCCCTGGCCCTGCTGGAGCTCCTGGGCCTGCACCTGCGTATGGAGCAGGTAGGTGAGGGGAATGCAGAGTCATCTTGGTTAACTGGGAGCTTCTTGTCTGGAAGACCTGATGAGTTAGTCATGGTTTGTCTTTGACAGCTGTCAATATTCCAGGTCCTCCAGGTCCTCCTGGCCCACCAGGTTCTCCAGGATACGGTGGTCTGGTAAGAGAAGCTGCTGTATTTGTGAAGGAGATTCATTCCTGACACTGACGCTGTGATGATGGACTGATCCAGGTGACAAACTACAAAACGATCCAGGCTCTCAGCAAAGACACCCACCGAGCTGCTGAAGGAACCTTGGCCTTTGTGGCGGAGAAGGGAGGAGAGCTGTACGTTAAAGCCCGGAACGGCTGGCGCAAAGTCCAGGTGTGTCAGCTGTTTCACCCTGATCTCAGGATGCTTTCAGGAAAGCAACGGTGGAAGGTCAGCTGTGAAACTGACTCTGTGTTCTTCCAGCTTGGAGAGCTGATCAGTCAGGGACCTCCGACCTCAGCAGCATCACAGTCGCTCAGTAGATCTGGAGAATGGAAACCACCGAGGGTCCACAGCCAGGTCCAAACACTGTTGCCCACAAAGTCTCCAAATGATTGTGACAAAACTTTATCGATCAGTCTTGTGTGTACAAAGAAGAACATGTCTGAAAACAACACGATCGAACCTTTACAACTCCGGTGGGCACATACGAGAAAGATGCTGCTCAATTTAAGATTTTTATAAATATCAGTCATGTGTCCATGTGGTGCTAACCTGAAGAAGACCGAACCTGTGGATCCACAGAGTTTCAGGATTCCTGAAGGGCAAATGCTTGTTTTTTCCATCTGAAACAGAGGGACACCCTCTTGGTCAAACAGGAGCTTCATGACGCCAGGAGAGGATATCAGCCCAGCTACAACGTGCTGCCACACACCTTCCACGCCATACCTGGGGTGAGCCTGAACCCGCCCACAACCCCCCAGCCTCCCTGGTGTTTGGGTAGAGCTTGGTGTTCTCAATCAGGCTGGGTGGGCTCGGATGCTTTTGAGTTTAGATGTTTTCACGCTTTTGGAGGGTTTTCTGCAGCTCCTTTTGTCTCCCGGTTGGGTTTAAATCCAAAATGCTGCCAGAATCGGGCTTCACCATAATACCACTTTCAGAAATTGTCTATAAACAACACGAGTGGACTATTAAATCATTGTTCCATCAAACCTACTCACAACAGTCACGTGAGCAGGGATAAGTATACGATGTTCCAGGACTGGGGGCTCTGGTTGACAGCTGCATCCCTCCAGGTGGATCATCAGCTTCAATCCTTCTCTCTTCCAGCTGCATTTGGTTGCACTCAACAGTCCGCTGAGAGGGGACATGCGCGGCATCCGGGGGGCCGACTTCCAGTGCTACCAGCAGGCCCGCTCCATAGGCCTGACCTCCACCTACAGGGCCTTCCTGTCCTCGCACCTTCAGGACCTGGCCACCATTGTGAGGAAGGTGGACCGCACTGATATGCCAGTGGTGAACCTCAGGGTGAGGACCCATCCATGCTTTCACAGGTAGCCGCTGGAGCAGGTTACCACACATGCCTGTGTATGTCCTCTGCCAGGGAGAAGTGCTGTTCAGCAGCTGGATGTCCATCTTCTCTGGCAACGGAGGCACGTTTAACCCATCTATACCCATCTACTCCTTCAATGGACGCAACGTGATGACTGATCCAGCATGGTGAGAGAGAGAGAGAGAGAGAGACCCAGCTTTTTAAAAAAAAACTTACAAGCCGTTTCCCACCCTGCGTATTCGACAGTCTGATCCTATCTGGTGGACGAGGCTGGACACTACTTGTCTGGTTAAGGTTAAGGTGTGAGGGTTAGACCCTATTAAGTGTGCTCAATATATCCCATAAAGCATTTGAAATGATGACCTTTAAAGGTTCGGCTTTGCGTCAAAAAGTGGATCACGTGCATCTTACTGTCACACATGTGCGTCTTTGTCTGCAGTGTAACTGCTGCTGTTGTCCCCTGTGGGACTTTTACAGTCATATTTACGCTGTAAATCAAGATGTTTTCACATCCTATGAAAAATAAGGGCTGCGGCCCCTTGTACGTAACCGCTGGTCTTCGTCAGGACCCCTGACCTCAGCTTGACTCACGCTCCCTCTCCCTTGTCCACCAGGCCTGAGAAGCTGGTCTGGCACGGCTCCAGTACCGTGGGGATCCGTCTGACCACCAACTACTGTGAAGCCTGGAGAACAGGCGACATGGCGGTGACAGGCCAGGCTGCGCTGCTGCAGACGGGACGGCTGTTAGGGCAGCACACCCGCACCTGCTCCGACCACTACATTGTGCTGTGCATAGAGAACACGTATGTGGGGAACACACATGCAGGCAGGAGCTGAGGACCACGCAGCAGAAGAGAAGAATGCTGACAAACACATGTCTGTCAAATCCAAATACGGCACATACAGGCCTGTCTCCACACACACACACACACACACACACACACACATACACACACACACACACACACACACACACACACACACACACACACACGTGAACACACCTACATTCCTCCTGTCTTTACCTGCTGTCAGGCTCAGCAGACCATCCTTCCTTCCAGAAGTTTCACTATCTCCATCAAATCCCCAGAAAACATCCAACAGCCTCCAGACATGTGCCAGGCCTTGTTCCAATCAGTAGTCAGTTGTTCCATCATGGATGAACTGATTACCAGCAGTTCTTCTCTTGGTTTTACACTTCCTTCACTTTGTTTTCATCCCACAGAATTTACACGGAACAACCAAAAATAAACTCACTTTAACATGAATATTACACTCAAAACAAGAAAAAACACAATAAAATAAAAGGAAAAAACAAACTTGCTGTTCCACAGTGTCTGCCTGGTTTTAGATGTCATCTGACCCTCTGATACTTTAAAAGCTGTCAGGTTTATATTACGTAGGATCTTTAATTGTGTTTTAGCATTTTAGCATCAGAGGAAGAAATCTGGGTTAATTTATGCGCTAGTGACACAGAGTGTTTGTTCTGTCTCGTTGACCTCTGGGTGTATATGTACATATAAACAGAGTGTGTGTGTGTGTGTGTGTGTGTGTGTGTGTGTGTGTGTGTGTGTGTGTGTGTGTGTGTGTGTGTGTGTGTGTGTGTGTGTGTGATGTCCTTTTTGCTTTTTACTCAGCAGAGATGCAGCTTTTCTGTCTTAATACCAGCATCTGGAATGATGTTAGCTTGTTGATCATCTCTCACTGTTTGAAATGTTAGTTTTCCCAACAAAGGCGGTTTGTGCTGACTGCTGCTGCTGGCTGAATAAAGCTCTTTTTTTGCCGTGTTTTTGTAAATGTGTTTTCTCCTTCACGAATCGGGTCTTCATTTATTCTTCCTCTTCCCCAGTGTTCTCCATCAGCGTTTTCACAGACTCGTGTTGCTTACACACATCACTCCTGGTGATGCTGTCAGAAAGAGTTAGAACCAAACTCTGAAATGTCCAACTCAGAGTTTTCGGTTTCAGATGACGTCTTCAGAGCTGGTTTAATAAACTCTCAGTTAAAGTTAGCCCGAGTTACGCACGGGGATCTAAACAGCCTTATCAATGGAACACAGATAATGTGATTCACCATGGCAACAACTGAAAAAAAACTTGATCGTCCCACTTCTTGTTGGAGATGGAAGATTTAATCACCACGTATACTGAAAATGCCCATAATTTCAAGAGAAAAAAAATTCATGCTGTGGCAAAAGAGAGAGATCATTTGGCTGAAAATTACTGACCAAGTCAATACAAGATTATTAAGAGGAGAGAGATAAAAATAATAATGGTCCTGAGTATTCCACTCATTCATTTTCTGGAGCCCTTCCTCCGGAGAAAACCACCTCATGGGTCGTGAATGCAGTGCTGCAAATACGACCAATATGGGCCTTTTCAAAACAAGCGGCTGAATAAAGCAACAACACCCAGGCGAGCGTTCCGACTGGGTCATTTATTCACCAGAAAAATATCACGATGTGTTCGTTTTATGATTTCCAATGTTAATTCCGCAAGTGGCTCTCAATTAAAAGCAAAATGCATTTACTCGCGGCTGTTTCTACCCTGGAACTGATCTGATGCTCAGTCAGAGGAACAGAAGACTGACACCATGAATATTATCTGACAGAGACAGACCTGTTGCTTATTTGACTCAGATGTTGATGATTTGGGACATAAACTGGATCAGTTCAGCAGAATCTTAGACAGGAAAACAAAGACGGAGCAAAGAGCCTCCAGGACAGCTAACTGAAGCATGTGAAGGTGTCTTTGTCCAGCTCTGCAGGTGATCCCACTGAGAGCTGATTTTTCTAAGAGGAGTTTTTTTCCCCTGAAAGCTGGTGAAAACCTTCCTCAGATCCACCATGAACGATGATGGACGGAACAGCTGAGGAGGACTGAGGAGTCCAGGAGGACAAAAACCACTTGAGAGACGTTGTCAGGAAAAGTGAGACTGAGTTTCAGGTTTTAAAGTTGTTGATCCAGAGTTCATGACTGAAACCCACAGGTGGACATACGCTTTCATCCAGAAGGGGGCGCTGCAGAACAGAGCTGAAGAAGCAACCAGTTAAATTCGATCAGGTTTCAACACAAAGATTTAGAGTAAAGGTGGATTTTTTTTTCATGTTATGAAAAGTAATTTTTTGATCCCTTCCTGATCTGAATCCAGCTAAAAAGTGTTAAAGGTGGGGTTGATCCACCGACCACAAACTTCTAAGAGAACAAAGAACATCTGAACCTAGATAGATAGATAGATAGATAGATAGATAGATAGATAGATAGATAGATAGATAGATAGATAGATAGATAGATAGATAGATAGATAGATAGATAGATAGATAGAAACTCAAGAACTCAAGGGCAACTCGGACAAAATGCAACAACTATAATAAAATAAGATTACAATCTAAGCAACAATCTAAGAGAACAAATGTAACAAATAAAGATAAACATCTTGCAGTTCTTGAAAAACAATAAAACTGCGTTAAACATCCTGATGGACAAATACAACATCACTTCCCTTCAAAGGTCACCTGACCTCATCACTTCCTGCTTCAGCTCACCTGGTTCCAGGTGAATTTGCTCCGCTACTTCTCCTCATCATCATCTCAGCGCTGAAGATGGTTCGGTGGTTAAAGAGAGCCACTCCCAACGCGGAGACTCGGGTTTAAATCTCAGCTCGGACGGGGCTGCAGGTACGTGTCACTCAGCCGGTTTCTGTGTGTGTCTGTCCAACACAACAACAACACAAGCAAAAATCAAAAACCCTAAAACCTGAAGCAAACCAACAAAAACCTAAAACCAAAGCAAACCCAAACTTGCGTTGCGTTGCGTTCCCTGGATCGACTCGTCGTCGTGTTAGTGAATTTTGATTTTAGGAAACTTTTTTATTTTAAAAAAATTCAACACAATTTCAGAGGCATTTTGATGAAAAGTGA
Source organism: Arothron firmamentum (assembly GCA_016586285.1). NCBI lineage: Eukaryota > Metazoa > Chordata > Actinopteri > Tetraodontiformes > Tetraodontidae > Arothron > Arothron firmamentum. The sequence continues at coordinate 119,061 of BJFM01001354.1, forward strand.
GACTTTTGTGGCAGCTGCTGAGTTTCAGGTTTTAAAGTTGTTGATCCAGAGTTCACGTCAGGTTAAAAAAAAAGCTCTTTCTCAGTAAAAATGGTAAAGCCCTGCCTTTCCCCCCTCACAAACAAGTGCACAAGCACTCCCAGTTTATCAAGCACTTATATATTCCAAATGATTGATGAGTTCCCAAAGGATAACAAAACACACTTTCAGTTTCACTTGCACGTCTGTGCAACAAAAATAAATAAATAAAAAAAATGCTTCTGGAAATTGTGCATTTGACATAGTGTATGTCATGGACATATTATTTTGGTTATATTGATATTTATTGGAATATACCCTTCTATTTCATTCAGTTAACACATTGTTATCAGATGTTATGAAAACAGGGCCATTCATTGCCCATTTGGTGTCTGCACGTCAGAACCGAGTTAAACTTCTCCACTTTCAACTGGTTGCCTGTAATGAATTTTAAATCCAGCAGATGTCGCTATTGAGTGATACGCCAACACAGTGTCGACACAGGTATGTGCCGCACACTCCGTGAGGCGTCATCCACCCATCACCATGGGCAGCTTTGGCGTTGTACTCGGCACCTCACACGCTGTATCAACATTGGGGCTCGAGGAATAGATTTTTGGCAGTTGTAGGAACATGTAAATAATAAATTAAATAATTATATATACCAAGAATCGATTAGTTAGTAAAATAATTATGTTTTTTTAACCTAAAAAAATCAATATTTTAATTAATGACATTTAATAACACATGTATTTATTTAATTCCAATTTTAATTAATTAATGAGATATTTAATTAATTATTTAGTGATTTATTGATTTATTTAATTTTGGCACTTTTAGTCCTCCACAAATTCTGATGTTTAAAATATGCCAAAAAGACAACTATGGAGGCGGATTGTGTAATGCTGGATCAGCCAACATGAAGATGCAAATGTCATTGAGATTCATATTCATAAGAGAGCTGATGCTCCACCCAAGGAAGCACCGCCTGCTCTCCGCCTTATCTCCATTGACGATCATTCACTTGTTTCACAGGTGAATTTAGAATTCTGTCCTCACCCTCTGTCACGAGGGCTGCAACACATCCATCCGTCTCATCTATCCTGTCGATGTCGCCTGGGTGAAGCGTCTCTGGTGACGAGGGGACAGAGATGGTGGCAGCTGAAGGGATGGTCGGCCTGCAGCGGCGTGAGTGACGTCATCCTCCGCGACAGCAGGTTCAGGCCTCGATCTGTCCCACTACGCATCCGCTGCTTTTCCTGTCATTTCATATTATTACACCTGGTTTATACACATCTGCAGTCATGTGTGATTGATGTCCTGTATGTGTCTATCACAGTCACACAAATATGTTTACTGGGAAAGACGTGTGCGTCCAGGACGTTTCAAAGCCACTGTCCCTGTTGGAAACAGCTAGAGGACAGGCTTGGTTTGGCTCCAGACGATCACAAACTTTTGCAATATTTACAGAACTTTTTGCAAGGGGGACGCATGAATACACTGCTTTGGACTATCCGACATGTAGTAAAGATGATGGTTTTTGGGGAAAATGTGGGTCATTCCAGAATTGGAGAACATTTTACGGCCCGCCCATCAAATTTGAAATAATCCACATACAAAATACTAAAACATGCAGATTCTGAGTAAATGTACTTGTGCAGAGACAAAATCTATAAAAACTAAGAGAAAAGAATGCTTGAAAGTAGTTTTAAAAATAACAAAAATAAGTGTGGAGTACCCCCTAAAACGCCATTTTTCTCTTGTCCAACTCCCCTAAGGACCAAATTGAATCTCAAACAAAACAGTTAAAAAGAAATTTAAATTTCATTTTTTTGTATTATTTGTTTCATTGCTGTCTCTTTTAACTGTGGGAATATTTGTTTTAATACACATAATATTTCAAACAATAATTATTATTCATTGAACCTGTGTCCCACAACATGCACGCAACCCTGTTGCCATAACCTTTTTAGCATGGTCGAAGAAGAAGAAAGCAGTGAATCACATGATCTGCTGGACTTGACATCATCAAACAGTTTTCCAAAAGAATGGGTAGAGCAAAGGTATGTCCTCTCTTCTATTTTTTCATATTTTTATAACATATTTAGCCTTGATTGAATGTCTCACTCTACCCTGTAATGCATATGATCAGAATAAGGCAATTCTTTTTTTATTTTTTCTTTACTTATTTACATAGGTAAGTTTGTCCTCTTGGTCAGCAGTAACAGCTAGCTTCTACTCGTGAGAGAAAGCTAACAGTACGGATTTTCAACCCTGTTACCTGCAACCCTGTTGCTGTGATTAGAGTAACAGCGTTGCACTACTGCGCCTCCTCCAGTTTACTCAGACTTTAGAAACTATTATTTGTAATTCAATTCAACAATTTACATTATCTGAGATTTAATCTAGTTACTCTCCATATTGTAAATACATTTCTGATTTTTACATACTGAATTGTTTTATTTCCTAATGGTAATCCAAATGGATTATGGTTGCAGCAATGCCTCGATGGGATGATTAACTTTGCATAAATAAAACTGTATTCAATCAATGAGTCACAATTCATAATAGGGGACACTGAATTAAGTTAGATAAACTGTTTTTCATACAGTGCGGCCCACCATTGAGTGCTGCTGAAAAGCAGAGACGCTACTGAGCCAAGCGTGATGCTGATGTACAAGGGAGACAGCAGTACTTACTCAAAGAAAGAGAGAAATGGAAAAAAAAGATGTAGAAACAGGAAAAAAGTTGCCTCAAAAGGACCGCAGTGAGAGGACAGCGAGCCAAAAAAAAAAAAGTGGCGAGAGACTCACAAGAGGAGTAAAGCCAGGAGACAGTTACCTGGTAATCGAATCACCCCTGAACCTCCAGTCACACCACAAATCCCATTTAGGGCAGAATATTCAGACTCTAGCTCCAGTCTCAACCTGGAACTTCAAGGCAAGCATGCAATAAGGTTATTGAGTAATGTAAGTTAGTGTAAGCACAAAATGGTAAAGGCTGCTAATGCATATTTTGCTGCAGGTGAAACTTTATATGTTTCTTTTAGGAAAAGTGATGCTGGGAGAAGAAGAAAATGGGCTGCCCCCCAAAAAATCAAAAACAAAGCAAGAGGAGCTAGAAGAAAAGTTCAGAAGAGCAGAGCAGAAAACAGAAAAATACAGAAAACGGCTTCAACGATTGAAAATGGCTCATCCATCTCCAACTGATTGCATCAGTAATCACCAGAAAAATCCTGAAGAAGTACAGGCTGCAGAAATTGGCACCGGAGGTACTTGGATTTTCAAGGAGAAGATGGAAGAACCTGAGAGGAAGGAATACACTGGAATTGGTGAAGGACTAAAAAAAAAAAGATATTGTCATTCTTTGTACGTGACCATGTGAGCAGGATCACTACTGGAAAAAAGCAAAAGGTTGCAAAAGGAAAAAAGAAAATGCAGAAAAGACTACTCCTGGATTCAGTGAAGAATCTCCATTGGAGCAGACCAACATCCAGCTGTCATACTCGCTGTTTTGCACACTTCTTCCCTATTGCGTTGTGCACCCAACACTGGCAGATCGTGAAACATGTATGTGAAAACAACATGAAAATCTTTGCTTTATTGCTAAAAAGCTTCATCAGATGCACATCATGGACACGTTCAATTTGGAGAGCCTGACAGAAGCCATCACGTGTGACATCAGAAGCCAGCGATGTATGTATGGAGAATGTGACAAGTGCAGCAATAGAGCGATCCACTTACAGGCCATTACAAAGCTACTGATCATGTCTCCTACCTTGAGTGGGCAACTGTTGACATAAAGCACAAAGATGACTCTGGAGCAACCTTTGAAAAAAAAACTTGAAAAAAGAATATGGATCCTCACAAGAAGAGCTGGTGGAAACATTTGCCACTTTGCTCCAGAGGTTTAGGCGTCATCTCTACAATATCAGGCAGCAGTATGCTTTCCTCACGGGCCCTGAAGCAGAACCTCCCTGCCAGCCAATGCGTAGTCCATGTGGATTTCTCAGAAGACTACGCTTGCAAATACAGTGCAGAAGTGCAGCCTGTTCATTTTGGTGCTTCCCACCAACAGGCCACTTTACACACTGGTGTTTATCACGTGGGGGAGGAATCGGCTCCTACCTTCTTGTCTAACTTGGCAATGTCCCTTTCCCAAGCTCTGAATGACGGTCAGTCAAAGGTGAAATTGTTTTATATCCAGGAGCAAGATGTAGATGATGCAGTGAAGGACATGCCGGCTGACCTTCCAGCAGTACCATCCACAATGAGGCTTCACCAGGTATTCACTTCACTATTTCTCCATGGTTCTTATTTAGTAAAAGCACTTTGAACTGACGTGTGTATGATTGATCTTGCCTTGCCAGGTGATTACTCTTTCACCTGGAAAAATGCTCTACATCTGCAGGTGTTCCGCAAATGGCAATCTGGAATGTAATTGCCAGAAAACCAAAAGCTTCAGCTTTAATTCCAGAGATGACCACACAGAAGAACTAACCCACAGCACGCCAGAAGGAGAGCAGTGGCATACTCCAGAGGTTGGGTTTATTTTCTATTGTAGCTGAGGATACTCCTAAACGTCAAGGACTGAATCTTGGTGGGTGTTTCTGGAAGGTGACTGACAGCAGGTCTGAAGTGGATTTATTGTGTTCGGAGGAGAATCCAGGGACATTCTGGGACAAGGAACCTCCGGAGTATCTAGTGTTTTTGTCAGCACCCTTGCTGACATTGAGCCAAGGTCATGTGCACATGTGTGTCGATATGAAAACAAACACATGACAACTGTGTTTGTCTGACTTGGACATGATCAAGAGACAAAATCCGGATTTTCTCCAACCGTCCTGTCCAAATCTGAGATGGAAAACTGGACCTTTGATGTCTCGATCAGAAAATGTTTTCATTGTATGTTGGACAGAAAACCTGGCCACTGCAGTTGACAATTGAAGACAAACACTTGAATTTCATGCAAAGAGTTTATTTCTGAATTCGACTGCAGTATCATACAACAGTAGCACAATCATGAATGTGGATTCTGCTCATATTTATAGATACAAAGATAAAGGCATGTTTTAAAGGAAAATGAATGAGTCTTTGATTTACTCTAAAAATAGCTTTTAAATACTTGGCATAGATCTATTTAATTAAATTATGAAACATAACATTTCGCCCACTGGTTTTACTATCGGAGTACCAAATGCAAATATCCTTTATGAAAAACATTTCTTTCTTCTCTCTCTTGCATTTCATGCAAGGAAGAAAAAAGATGCCAGTGAGTAGAAAAAGCACTTAAATCTCATATGAAAATAGAAAATATTACAAGTGTGCATAATTACTTCATGTTGCACATAACCTGCAGTACAAAAATTCAAACGACGCAATGTTCAAGTGTACCTGACATGCCAATTGTTGGGGCTCATGGGGTCATAAAACGTCATCGGGGCAGTTTACACACGAGGCTGAAGCGCGAGCCTTCGGCTCGGACAGGAGCTGGAGGTGAAATGTGTTGGTAGGTGTGGGCTCCCAGCTTGTCCTCCCTGTGATGCTGAATGTGGCCTCGTCTCCAGACGTCAGTCTCAGGGTTTGCTAGCAGGCTCTGCTGTTTTGCTAACTCGTGTCTGATAGTGTGACGTTCACAGTTTTGAATGATGTTCTGGCAGCAAAACACAAAGAAGCGCAGGAGCAACCCTCAATGCTACTGGACCTCTGCAGCCAGAGGTCCAACAGTAAGGTTTCTGTAGACACCTAAGGTATGAAACAGTACCCAAGTATTTGGCCTTGCCAGGAGTATAATGTAATGCACATGTAATAAGGCGACATGATTATTTCTAATTTACAAGAGACAGTTGAAATCCTAAGACAAAATCTGTGTTGATCAAATGCTACAAGCGTCAAATGCTACATAACAGTTAAGAAGTTTGAGCAGCTGGACAGAGATGGAGTCCAGGAACCCACGACTGTCCATCCATTCCACAGTGCTGTTTTTACAGAAGTGCCAATCTTGATTCTTATTTCTGATGTCAAAGTCACCTGCAAAAATGACTTGACTGTTGTAAAGACTCGCAGCAAACTGCGGTGCACTCTTCTGTGCAGGGAGCATAGAGAACAGCAGAGCGGACGGATGAATGCGTTCAAGCAGGGGGAGGGGCCAAGAGGAAAAGGGAGGAGAAAAAAAGGAAAGAAAAGAAAAAAAATCCCAATTTTATTTCTTAATGAGACAACAGAACAGCACATCACGGAAACTGGAAGACACAACCAGGCAAAAGAAGAGACACGCCATGTCTGCCCACCAACACAGGAACCAGAGCCCTCCATCAACGACCACAACCAGCACCCACTCTGGGAGCTGATGTCAAAGCGCTGGAACACAGGACGTCATGGAAGAAACATCAACACGGGCACTGATGAACACTCTGACTGAAACACAGGCGTGTGATCAAGGCACACTGAAGGGCCGTCCCCTCCGAAACCACTGTCAGATCTTAAAGCACGAGAACGTTGGGAACACTCTGAGGACCATACGGACACATCCAGATGATAGGCTGATATATGGATGGACAAATAAGGGTTTATGGGTAAATACAAAATATCTCTGAAAATATTTAAAATATATCTTTATTTTTATACATTATGCAAACTGAATAACAATCTGATGATAAGAAAAATAAATATTCAGTGAAATGTCTCTTTGCGATACAGATGTAAAAACATAGATGTATATCATGAAGTAAAGCGGCCGCGCTGCCATAAACCCTGACACCCTTCCAGCTCCCTGTAATATCAGCTAATGTCATTAGCATTCCAGCTAATGCCACATTCACCTGCCAACGGGTCCCACAGTTAGCGCCACTAAACCACTGACCTGTACAATAATATTGCTCTACTGTTTATTTACGTACTGTATGTCCCACTATGCGTCTAACACTTTCATCACGGTTGCCACCCAGTAAAATGCTCACATTTATTGCTTCCTGTAATTTCAGGAAATGAGAGTCGTTATCAGATGGATCAGGGTCCGATCGTACAAAGTTGAAGGCAACTCTCCCTTTCGTCAGTCATGTCAGGCGTTGCAGAGTCACTCTTCACTGAAGAGCTCTGTGACTTGTGATGCACTGTGGGTACAACAGCAGTGAGACAGGGCACTATCTTCGTAACGTTTAGGAAAAGAAAGGCTGCGTGATATCGTCTGAAAATCAAAAACAGTTCTAGAGCCAAAGACAGTGATGTCCAGTCCTAAAACAGCTGAGCTATGGCCTCACGATGCCACTCACTTTGTTTTGGTGTTTTTTTTTAAATGCAACAGAACAGGTTCATCACAATAACCCTTCTAAATGTATGTTAGCTTGAGCACAAATGTGTACATTCATAGCCTCGACAGCTCACCCAACTGGATGCAAAAAAGTTCTAATGAGCGTGACTTGCATAATGTCTGGAAATGAGAAAGCGTTGGGAGGGTAGAACAGGACAAGCTGCTACAAGAAGACCGACCAGGGACGTTACCAGAGAATGGGCTTGAGGATGAAGGGCAGATGGGGCAGGAGGAGGTCTAGTTAAGGGAATCTGGGGTAGGATTCGGGGCAGAAGCTGCCCCACCTATTGCAGGGGCACCTCCCTTTGGCAGTGGAACAGCACTCTTAGTAGTCAATGCAGCGCCGTAGGATGAGGGTGTACACAATGCTCCTGTCGGACAAGAAGGCCATATCTGTGTCAAGATGAGATGAAGGCATTCTAGTAGGCAGCCAGGTCACAGTGTTGAAGCAGGAAATCCTCTGATGGAGATGATGTGTTACACTGTCTCCACTTGGCTGGAATCATGAGCTTCTGAGAGAGAAAGAAAGAGGAAAACTTCATCCAGAGCCAGAACAGCTGATAGCAAAATACCATGTTCCATGTTCAAAAAGGACGGGTCAAATGAGTTGTTACTGGGACCAGAGTGTCACAGCAGTACAAGCTAAATGTCTTTAAACTGCTGAATCATGTCTCAGGTGAATTTGTATGGTCGTTAGGGTATACGTGCAGTTATCACATCTGCTTTAGTCTACAGGCAATTAAGTTATATCACAGATGAACAAATCTTTTGAAATGATCAGTTCTTTCTGTCAATCTACTTCATTTTTAAGGAAAAAAAACACGACTTTGATGTTTAAACCTTGATCATTCGAAAAAATGGGCCATTCTGTGTGCAGTCTTGTGCAGTTACCTGTTAGAGATGACTCTTGTTGACCTTGCGGCGCTGTCTCCTCAGAGAGCGGCTGTGAAGGGGTGACCTCTTCATTATTGTCCTTGTCTCTTTGAGGGGAGGACTGAGGCTCCTCTAGTGCCTCGGCCTCACCATCTCCCTCCCCAGAGTCAGTACTTTTGATGCTGAGGCGCCTCATGCGGTACATAATGTCCACCTCCCTCATCCTGGCCAGGCGCTCAACAGCCACCCGACCAGGAGAAATAGCCAGCTTATTCTGCAACATTTCAAGTCGGTGCAAAGTCCCCCTGCTCCTCCTCTCCCCCTCCAAACTAAGGGACAGCCTGCGGTCCAAGTTTGGAGGGACAGAGAGTGGTAGTCTGTCCGGAGGGAACTCTGGTAACCCCGTGTTGTCTCTTCCCAAAAGAGTCCATAAACCAGGTCTATGCTCTGGGAAGGAAAAATTCTTCTTTTCTTGCTCCTGCGTCTCACCAGGCCTTGTACTGTCCTCTACCTCGCATTCACAGTTGACCTCAGATGTCTCTTTGGCTGCACCGCCTTCAGGTGTTCCTGCTGGAGGAACTACCATCTCTCCTAATTCTGCATCAGTTAGTGCACCAGCAGCGCTGTGTTCCTCTGCAGCTTGAGCATCTGCAGGCTCCGGCCGTATGCTTTCAGGACAATCGTCTGTGCACAAAGTGTCCATGGAGTCTGCCTCAGCATCCTTTGTTTCCACACACAGGTCAGACCCTGAGGCTTTGGAACTTGGCTCATTCGGCTCCTCTGATGTTTCACCTTCTGGACTTTCTGATGTGATGTGCTGTGGTGGACTGCCATTTTGATTGGTGGAGCTATCTGAGCTGTTTTCCTCATGAAGTGGAGGAAGCGGGCCTTGCCTCATTTGATTCTCTAGCTCTCGTTTGCAGATGGGACACTCTTCTTCTAAATCAACACTGGTATCATGAAGAACCTCTCCATCATTAGCTTTAAAAGTTCCTGTGGGTCCTTTGTTGACATCTGCTGGATCCCGAGACTGCCGCAAAGTCTGGCATATGTCCTCGTAATCAGGTGGACTAGTTAGCGTGGAAGCATCCTGCATAGGCTGCCTGTCCGCCCACGGCACCTCAGCTGCTGTAGTGTGCGTCGTCGGACTAAAGTCACTAAGAGGCGTCTCTATAGGCTCGTCGGGCAGATCTAGTTTCACTGTCCTGCCATCGTTGCTACGTCTACGTGAAACATGTGCAACCACTCTGTATTCTCTGAAGCCTGTCTCTCGGGGTGGGACAGGCAACTCCTCCCTAAGTTGTTTGCTGAAGGTTACAGATTTGGTTGCAGGTCTTGAAAAGGCGCTCTTTACTTCCCTATATTCAGGGTCAACAGACCAGCTTACGGCGCTACGCCTTAGGCTGCTGGGCTTGTTCAGAGGTTGGGATGTCAGCCTAATTTTGATTCGCTCAGGGATTTGTACTGAACCATTGGTGACTTTATTGCTGGCAGTGCCTAACTCCAAGATGTCTTTATAGGCCTCATTGAGGTCTTCTATGCACTTGTCAACACTGGGCTGTTTGCTGTCCTGTTGTTGCTGCTGATTCTGGACTTCTTTTTTGATGGTCTCCAGCTCTTTTACAGCGTCCCATGGGCGTTGGCTGACTGGTTTTAGCAGTAACTGTTCCAGAGCTTCTTTTCCACTGCCTGGTGCTGGTTTGGTTTCCTCTGTGTTTCCTGAGGGGGTTACTGCTGGCTGCTGAGCTGTGCTCTTGTTCAGCTGGTTGATGAAGTTGGATGTCAGAGAGAAGGCGCTGTTGCTTGAAAGTTTCAAGCTTTTCACTCCCTTGATCGGAAAACTGAATGCAGTTCCCACCACGCCGCTGTTATCAGGAGGAACTTCACTGCTGGGTGGTCCAGGATCTTGTGCTTCTGTGTTTTCAGATGCAGGTTTTTCAACCTCTGGGCTAGTTTGTGTCTCCTGGTCTCTATACTGGTTTGCAGGCCAGGTCCCCAAGAGTTTCATCTCCTTGTAGTGGTTGATCTTAGGGGGTCTACAGGGTACTTTCTTAAACATTTTGCTGCTCGCCCTACTGCTTGCTTTGCTGCTTGCTATGCTACCAGTTAGTGCTTGCAGCTCGGCTTCTGCTGAAGATGTGCTTTGGAGACTTTGGTTTGTTAAATGGCCTGTTTTGTTGTCAGTAGGACTGTCTGCCGGATCTGGTGATTTTTCGTTGTTATTATTCTGATCACGGATTATGCCACTGAGCTGAGGAGTCACCGGGACGGATACTAAACAAAAAATGGTCTCACTAAGTCGCTTTTTAAGATTCTTAGACTTGTCTTTGTCTTTGTCTGGTTGTTCAGGTTGTTCCACTTTTTTTGTGTCTGTCACAGTTTCAGGCGCACCCTGGTTAGCCGGCTTGCATGGAGGAGGTGGTGGTTTACCCAGGATAGATGAAGGCAAAAACTGACTACGGGTTTGTTCAGCTGCTGCACTCTCACTCTTTTTAGTAATTCCCCTGTTACACCACCGAATACTGCCATCGTTGTCATTGAGAGTGGCTTTGCGGCTGTCACTGCTAAGCGTTGACCCCTGTTGGGAAGGAAAGGCACTATCATTCGACGATTGTCCTAAAATCTTAGCGGATGGAGTCTCTTTGTTGATATTACGTAATTTGTCCGAATCTTTGACAGAACTTCCGCTCGGCCCTCCTGAGATTTGTTTCATTTTTGGGTCTTCACTTGATAACTGACGTGCTTGATTTGGTTGCTCTTCGTGTCCAGAAGGTACCTGTTTTCGATACGATGCGCCACGATCTCCATAATGTTCAAGCCATGAACTACTTGTCTGTCTAGAAAGCCACCTTCCAGGATCTGAGCTGGGCATCTGCAGTGCTTCAGATTTCCACCGTAGGTTTGCGATTTCATTGCGGTTGACTGAAAGTGCCCTTGGGGGCAGGACTCTCTTGTACGATGGGGGTGGGATGTAGCCAGGAGGCTCCATTCCTGTCACGGCAGAGTGTTGTGCGTAATAGTCTTGTCTCAGGTCCCCTCCCCTGGGATAAAAGATAGATCTTTCTTTTTGTTTAGCACCCTGTTCTATAGCAAGCATTTCTGCGCTACCCCTAGTCTGCTGGTGAATCTCATATGATGGAGGCTTCAAAGGCCTGCTGAACCTGGGCTTTGGTAAAAGTGCAACATGGCTGCTTGGCCCAGCATTCCTGCACCAGCGGTCTCTGACGGCACCACTATAGATGTATCTACTATAGGGTCCCGAGAAGACAGTGCTGTTTATTCTCTGTTGTCGATCAGGTAGACTTGGTCTGGATGGAACGAGCTCTCTGCCGCTAATTCCATCAGGTGATAAAACTCTGGGTAGAGACTGAGACTTTGCCTTCGTTCTGGGGTGGAAAAAACCCTCTGGTGTCCTCAGCCGGTAGTGGTCCTGAGCCCATCGGTCACCATCTCCATCTGATAACTGCCTTCCAAGGCCAACAGCTGGCTTCCACTCCTCTGTACCAAGACTCTGGCATTTTCTTTCCTCGGTAACCCTTAGTTGACCAGGAGCTGCATCCAGGTCCCTCAGCCAAGAGAGTTCCTCCCAAAGCTGCTGCGCTTGTCTTTCTGCTCTATGTTGCTCGGCAGTCATCAGGGCCTGTGGTCTCCAGGCCCCAGCAGAGGCCCTCAGCTCCCTGCCATCAGCATAGTCCAGAAGGATACTGAAGTCCTGGCCTCGCCTTCTCCAGTAGGAAACATCTCTCTCCTCATAGCTTAATGGGTCTGAGTAGGTCAAACTCGGAACATCATAAAACCTGCAACCACCAAAAAATAAATAAACATTAGTCCCCCATACATCCACTGGTAGATCCACTAGTGACCGCCAGTTTCTGACATAATGAACAGCATGATTAAGAAAACTGACACATTCAGACCAGCCTCGGGCTCATTTAGACCAGTTCAGACCAGTCTCTGGCTCATTCAGACCAGCTCAGACCAGCCTCAGGCTCATTCACACCAGCCTCAGGCTCATTCACACCAGTCTCAGGCACATTCAGACCAGTCACAGGTCATTCAGACCAGTCTCAAACATTCAGACCAGTCTCAGGTCATTCAGACCAGTCTCTGGCTCATTCAAACCCATGCCTCAGATATCAGGCCAGTTCAGACACATTCAGACCAGTCTCTGGCTCATTCAGACCAGTCTCTAGCTCATTCAGACCAGTCTCTGGCTCATTCAGACCAGTCTCAGACATTCAGACCAGTTCAGACACATTCAGACCAGTTTCTGGCTCATTCAGACCAGTCTCAGGCTCATTTAGACCAGTCTCAGGCTCATTTAGACCAGTCTCAGGCACATTCAGACCATTTCAGCCTCGGGCTCATTCAGACCAGTCTCAGGCTCACTTAGACCAGTCTCAGGCTCACTTAGACCAGTCCCATACATGCATACACACATACATGCAGACATACATTTACACCCACGCATGCTCACACACATATACATACATACACACATGCGCACACATACATACACACATGCTTACATGTATATATACATACATACGCACATACATATTTGCATACACGCACACACACACACACACACACACACACACACACACACACACACACACACGCACACACACACACACACACGAAAGCGAATGCACCATCTTGACCTGACCTTGGAAGCCGTCTCAGCACAAATGTCCATGATTGATCTGACATAAAAGCAGAACTCTGCTTTGTTCTGATACATGTCTTTAAAACCTTTAAGGACGCCAATACTTCAAAAACGTGCTAGATGTAAAGCCCTAAAATCAGGTTTGGTGTGTGCCAAACTGTGATTGGAGGACTCATCACAGAGGAGAATGTTCTGATGGTTGCTGGGCTGAATTTGTGACATCACAGGCAAAGATATCATTTAATAAATGCCAAATGTCAGATAAAATGGCAAGTGTGTGACGAGCTTAAAATAGTCATTTTATGGTGGCGTGATTAAGCAGCACTGCTGGGAGATGATTTTAATGATGCTTCCAAGTTTACCTGCTGTGAAAGAGCAAGATCCAGGAGAACATGTATGTCAGAAACACCACTGTGGTTTCTGTAATGGTTCCACACCGTAAACCAAAGCATCTTTAAATGTCTGCTAGAAATGCTTATTGACTATATATGTAGATACAGTATGTATATATGGCTATATATATATATACAGAGATACATGCAGTGCATGTGTAGATGTGTTTTCTTTGAACATTCATGTTGTATCTGCTCTGCACCCTGTGCTTTTCAGCGTGTTCGCTCATTTCTGCAGCAAAGTCAATGGTTCAGCAGCAGCAGCCGCAGCAGCAGCAGCGGTTGCTGCTGCACGGCTGAGGGGAGCCACGCTGAGCACACTTGCCCAGCAACATGCTTACATCACAGAGCACGTGCTGGGCGTGATTCAGTGGGCCAGTGTTTACAGTGGAGCGAATTACGCGCCCGTCTTGAGGCGCGTTCAGCGCTCCTCAGGTTGCTCTGCAGCTACGGCTAGCATCTCCAGCCTGGTGGAGGCTGCGGGGGAGGCTGCACCTCGACGCAAACCTCAGCCCTCCTGCAGAAAAATGTAAAGCGCTGAAACGGAGGCGAGAGCGCCTCTCCTCAGGCTACCATGTCAGCATGTGCTGCTGCAGCCACAGCGACTCAGGAAGGATGGAAGAGCAGGGAGACGAGGATGGAGGGAGGAAAAACACACTCACCCACTATCTGTGGCAAGAGAATCACCCAAGGGCTGAGCTTCGCCGAGGATAGCCACAGCGGCTTCTTTCCTCCGCGGATTCCTCTCCCCGCCTTCACTGTCAGGGTGGGGGTAAGCCTTCACCAGCGCCTGCCTGCTCCCGTAGATGCCTGTGAGAGATGCCCCCCGCTCCACCTCGTATCCGTTCAGCGTCCCCCGGCCAGCAGCCCTGTTGTCTACAAGCTCACGCTGACAATCGACAGGCCGCCTGTCGTAAGGCGTGGCAGACGGAGGGCCGCTCCTGGGGAGTTTATATCCATGCGAAATGAGCAGGTCTTCCACGCTGTACATGCTGGCGTCTCTCTTCTGGCTCGGACGGCAAAGGTGGCGGCGCCTTAGGCACGATGCTGCTGCTGGAAGCAGAAGATGGGCTGCTCAGCAGAGGCCATCACTGCAGGGGACCAAGAGCAGAGCGTTAGTTCCACGTTAACACGCCACCTGCTGGCAGAAAAGGTCCGCAATGCTGATGAAGCCAAACATAACTTTCATATTCTTTTATAAATAAACATCATTCGCAAAAGAAAGCAACAGGAAGGAAAATGAGTCCAACAGAAGACCTGGAACCAAGTCTGGCCAGAGCCTGCAGCCGTTCTGCAAGCAGAAGAAGAACGAGTGGAGCACGTTCTTCCCTGGTCACCAGGGTGACCAACCAGAAAGGATGGTTTCTGTCTGCCCAACATACGTGACAAACACAAAGATTCCAGCGCAAACAGAATCCGCTGCATTAATTTGGCTGAAGTTCTTTGGAAAATCACTTCCCTAAATCAAACTTTCTCATCCTTTCTTACATTTTCCAACTTCTACATTTTTCCTGGGCTGCATGAGTCGTTTGCTGTGATCCTCCATCCCGGAGCAGATCTTGCAGATGGAGACCAGCCTGGAATCCTCCGTACGCACTAGCGCGTTGGCTAATGGAGTTGGTTGATTGAACTGTTTATTCTCCATCATGATGCCGTTGAAAACAAGTTAAAACAAAGGAAAAGCCTCAATATTTCATCCCTGCCTTGTCTGAGCAGCCTGGGTTGGTCTCCTTCTGCAATGGGCTCACATCACATTTCCATCACATTTCCACTGACTATAACCGGGGAATCTTTCAGAATTTTAACAACAGAACTAAACTAAAAACTTCTTCAAAACTGCGTAAAATTCAGAAGGTGTTTCAACATGGATCAGACGAGTGGAAACTAACTGCTCTGAATGACATGGAACTCACAGAGGTTTCATATAGCAAAGATTTAAAGATTTTAGCCTGTCTTAATGTGACCTCCCCCTCCCAGCACCAACCTTGAGATGACCTTGTCATTGCTCACTTTTCCACTTTTAAAGACTGCATTTTTCCTGGCCTGGGAGCTGGTTTTTACACTATTCTGGTTGACTTAACACTCCAGACAGAAGCTGGAGAGTCCCAGAAGATCCAAGCGTGAGCTGAAAGCTCTGCAGGGAACCTGGTGTCGTTTTTGTTGACAGAAACTAGCAAACTAGCATTTAAAACCAGCACGATGCACAAAAAGAGAGCAGATCTGGGTTCAGTTCAAGCCATAAATCCAACCAAAGAGGAAGGACCAGCTGGGACAGAACCTTTGCTTCCTGCTTGTTGCTGCTGCTGGGGTAGTTGTTGCTGGGCTATTGCTGCTGCTGGAGTTGTTACTGTTGCTGTTGCTTTGTTGTTGTTGTTGCTGTTGCTGGGTTGTTGTTGCTGGGTTGTCGTTGCTGGGAGTTTGTAGCTGTGGCCCTTTTTGACGAGGGGACAGCTATGAATGATTGCGATAGGCACGTGAGCCTTTTTGCATAGCAACAACAAATGTTCATTCAGAGTTGGAGTGCAGCTGCACCTTCATCTGCTTTATCAGGACTCATATATGCAACCATGAGGGGGAGGGGGGGGTCTCAGAACAGCAACCTCTCTCAGTGTCCAACTTTGGGGTACTTTGGTGCAGAAGCCAGCCTGGACGGGCACAGCCGGCCTGTGACACGCAGGTAATGGCCTCTGGAAGACCAGCGCAGGCAGGCAGGCAGGCAGGCAGGCAGGCAGGCAGGCAGCACCACCCTGGCTGCTGCAGGAGTCTTCCTACATCCTACCTAGTGACAGGGAACAGCTGCTGATCCAACGGCGCTGATGCAGCCTCACCTCAACCACAACTCCGACATTTAGCGCACTTGGTGTTGACTAAGTCCAGCTGCGCCCACACGCGCGCGCGCGCGCGCGCGCGCGCACACACCCTCTCCCTGGTGATAGCTCCATGTATGAATGAATCATGATTTGAAAAGATCCGCTGTATCACAACACGCAGCTATCAATACTGTATGACCGTTGGGGGGGGAAACCCAGCAAGCAGACGCAATGTGACCCCCAGCAGCCCCCGAAAGCCCTGCTGCAGCCGCAGCCTGCATGACATTGCTCTGGAATGGTTTTTCCAGAGCGGCTCTACCTGCTTCGCCCTGCGCCGCAGGTCTGAAACATCAGCCTCCACCTGCTCGCACGGCAACTTACAAATGCAATCTGTCTGTCCTCTCTCTCCCTCTCTCCCTCTCTCTATCTGTCCTTCTCTCTTTGCTTTGACGGAACAATCACGCTTGACCAAATTCTAACCTGGTTGCAAATGTGATTCCATGAAATGAATCTGCAGCAGCGGCAGCATCTGGACAGCATTTTAAGGTGTGTGTGTGTGTGTGTGTGTGTGTGTGTGTGTGTGTGTGTGTGTGTGTGTGTGTGTGTGTGTGTGTGTGTGTGCGCGCGCGCGCGCGCGCGCGCGCGCAAGTTGACGCGCGGTTTAACGAGGCGCCTCTCTGGAGATGTTTACCGACGCTACGGGGCGAGGCTACGTGAGCCACATCATTAAAATCCGCGATAATACCAATAACAACAATCAATCCGCAAAGGGCAGCGGCGGCGACCCTCCCTGTGGATCAGGGGCAGACACAGAACGCAGCGCGCCGCCGGAACGCGCGGAAAATCAGGGCGTAGCAGAGAGAGAGACGCATACCTGGAGAGATGCTTGGCGCGGCCGTCGCAGTTCCCCTGCGCTCAGCTTGGGCTGCTGAGACTGAGCTCTGCACACAGCCTGAGCCGAGCATGCCTATTGGTAGGCAGGGACGGGCTGGTTGCTGGCTGCCTGGACTGGGTTCTCCTCACTACAGCCGCGGCGGGGTGGGCTCCTCACATGCGCGCTGCTCTCCACCAGGGATGGCAGAATGGTTTCTTCCAAACTGTTTCTCCCAACTTCGCCGCTTTTTTCATAGCAACAGGCAGGTTTTGTCTTCAGTCTGGAATATTGACATGAAGGATAACAGGAGAACGTTTCCCCAGCACACACTCACTGATCTGGAATCAGATCTTCTCTCTCCAGATGCTCATGTACCTTTTTTAGTTTGATCTGCCAGATGTGCATTTTACAGCAGCACCACACCCTTAGTGATGTTGAGCACTGTGTGTGTGTGTGTGTGTGTGTGTGTGTGTGTGTGTGTGTGTGTGTGTGTGTGTGTGTGTGTGTGTGTGTGTGTGTGCATGTGTGTGTGTGTGTGCGCGTGCGCTGCTGGGATCCCTCCTTCAGCAGGGCTCCGCTCACCTCCCGCCAGACCCCTGAGGCCCCTGAAGACCCCGTGGAAAGAGTTCAGCGTCTTCAGCGACGCGTGTCCACGAGCTGCTCCAGGAACCACGCCAGATTAATGACTTGATTCATCCGTAATCCTCCTGTTGGATTTGTGAGGATTATTAGTTTTACATTTTTTGAGGGAGTTCCTTGAAAACTTGCAGCTCTGAAGGCGAATCGAGTGCTCGAGAGCATCTTTGTCATCGTCTTCACATGGAGGTGTGAGAGTCTTCATGCAGATCTTGTTTGGATCTACAGATGTTGTTATTACACTCAGGCTGGTTGAAGATAAATATGAAATATCAAATATGGTATCCAAATATACATTAAATATGCGGATGATAGACGGTGAAGCGTAAGCCTGTACTACTGGAACCAGTAACACCCCCCAGTAAGAGCTGTTACTCAGAAAAAGAACTAACGCTTTTAGAAATCCCTCCAAAACTTCATTTGAACTCAAAATGCTGTTGTCCTGGTAACAGCTGTGCTCCTCCTGGTCTTTCCTTTCCTCTCCACAGGGCGTGGAGCCCTCTCAGGAACCTTCACCAAACCTTCTCCAGCTCCTCTGCTTGGACAGTTATGGTCCAGACTGGTCTAACTCCTGTGACCACAGACCTGGGGGTCATCGGCTCTTCGGCTTCATGCTGTCGAGGCTCTGCCAACGGTAACCGTCTCTATGGCAACCGAGCACGCCCTTTGGTGCAGAGAGTGGAGGCCAGACTCGGCTCTCAGAACAGAGCAGCTCCACTTGATTTTGCTGAGGCTGTATTTATTTTTAGACGGAGCTTTTCATCAGAAACTGCTCTTCTGCTTTTAGCACTTTGATGCTTTTGTTGTGACATCAAACCTGGACGTCTTCACGAGGCAGGAGGCCTCTCCTCATCCTCACTCGAGCTCTCGCTGATTCCGGATTGAGCCCTTGTGAACCAGATTTTACTTTGGTTGCTTCCACGCTGGCCTGATGTGGTCACTGGGTTCATCCTGGGAGCAGCTGCCACCCAGAGGTGAAGGTCTCACTTTACATTTTTTCTGTCCTTCCTTCTCTAGCAGGAGAAAGGAGGACCTTCAGGAGGTGAACATCAGCATGTCTGTGGAAACACCTAACACAATCCATGTGTGACAGTAAAGCTGCTACGTATGAACAGAAGAAGAAATTCATTGGAGGAGTTTGAGGGCTGCACCTAAATGTCTGCAGAGGCTTGGGCAGGCCTCCTCTGGGGGCTCGTCTCTGGGTTCTCCTGTGTGCTGGAGAGGTACCCAAGGCCAACGGAGATCACTGATATAGGTGATGAGGAGAGTCCCTTTAAGTCTGGACCCATCTGAGCCTGAGCTGAACCGGATCTGCTAGCACTTCCTGTCATGAGGAGAAGGACTGACTTTGATGTTTGATGTAAAACAGCCTGCCATCAACGTCCTAATTCACACATGGAGACTGAGACTGTCTGTCCTTCAGTCTCTGAGCGAAGAGACCACGTCCCAACTGGCCCACGAGCAGGTTCCCACTGACACCAAGTCCTCCTTCTGGACCGTGTCTGTTCTGTCCAGATCATCGATGACACGTTTGTCATTGCAGGGACGTGGAAGCGTCCCCCTGAAGGTCACTGTTCTGCATCGTCATCATCTGCTCCTGTATGAACATCAAACTGCAACCTGCCGAAGAGCCTCCTCCTGTCAGGTCTAACACACACACGCACACACACACACACACACACACACACACACACACACACACACACACTGCCCTTTCCCTGTCCGCAACCCCAGTTGCCTTGGAGACAGCGGAGATGGGGTCCCCATCTCCACACACGCCATCACGGCCGTGTGACTGGCTGGGGAAAAGCGAGGGAGCTTCATCGCCATCTAGCGGCCAAGACAGAGAACGGCTGCACGTTCTGAAGAGGGTTCGGATTCTGCCTGGTAACACAAAACGCTGACTGGCCGCAGCAGAACCACAGCTTTGAATTAATGAGCTGAGATAGATGGTGCCATGAGGTAAGAGCTCCAGCGCGTTGACGGGGGAAGCGGAGCCACTGCGGTGGGTCGCTTCAGCAGCTTAAACCCTCTGCTGACATCGCTGAAGCTCCGTGTTCTTCATTTACATGAGCAGCATCAGATTTATGAGCCGCTTCCTGTAAATGAGCAACATTTCTCTAAAACGCTTTATTCAGATAATCCAGCGCTGGTATAAAGGCAGACACGTGAGCGCTGTTAACCACTGTCAGATCAATCAGAGGTGGAACAGTTGGTCTGGGAGAGACAGCAGTTTATTACTCTAACAGAGGGCTGAAAGCTGTTACAGGTTCAAAACATCAAGTAGAAACGGCAGCAGAAGCAGGCGTGGAGGCTGGACCGGACCCTCGTGGACTTGGTGGGGGACAGATGGACACTGTCCACTGCTCTGAACCTGTGACCATGCCCTCCACGTATGGCTTCATCACGTCCATGTTGCTGAGTGACTGTTGTATTACCGTCTGCTGACTTTGAGGAGCGAGCAGTGAAGGTCTCTCCAGAAGCCTGGCTGCCATCCAGGAGCTGGAGTCAGCTTTTCTGTCCACATCTGAGCCTTTCTGACCTGAAACATGGAGGCACCAGCGTCTGGAGGCAACTGGTTCTTCTCTAGCCACGCAAACACTGGACAAAGGTGATCATCTTCATCCGAAAACTGAAAACACAACATTTTCACCTCAATCTTCTGGTGATATTCATGCAGAGGTGGAGAAAAAAAGCATCTTTAAACAACTTGAATAATTCCACAATGTCTACAAGAGAAGTTCTCACTCTGATGTGCAACAACACAAAAAAGTGAGGCATACGAGGCCCCGTCTGAAGCACACGCACGTCAGAGCTAAGTGGTTGGCCTGGAACACAGATATATGCTGGATGCTGACAGAGGTGTCTACCGACCCGAACCTCATCACACTACTCATGTGCAAAGCTAAAGCGGGCCCCGTCGCTCAGGGCTTGGAGGGCCCCCTCGCTCAGGGCCAAGCTTCAGGCCTCTGTCTCGGACTGGTCAGTGGTGACGCTGCCGTTCAACTCGCCCGGGCCCGGTTGCTCCTGGATGTTGGTCATCTCTCCCAGCGTCAACGCCGGATCTCCTCCTCTGCTGTCGGCGGAGCTGCTGTCCGGCTGTTTGGCTGCCTGACTGATCAGGGTGGGTTCTTCATCCAGCCTGCTGGAGATGGACCAGTAGAGGTGAGCGTCCAGTCTGGCTGCAGCCAATGAGAGCTCGCGTGCTGAGCAGGAGGGTGTGTCCACCTGAGGAGGATTACAACCAACAAATGGACGTTAGTGCACACACCCAGATTCTATACAGACACGTGCACGCTCAAAGCATTCTGTTCATGACAGAGTCTCTGTCAGGACCAGTATCAGACCGGACGGTCATGGTGGGTCCTGTCGCTCCATTTCTTCCTGCCAAATTAAATATATTGTTTTCCAGCACTTCTTCCAGGAGAACATTGATGAGTGTGCACGTAGGTGGAGACAGAAATAGTCTGACACATAAAGTCCTCACTGCCCATATCAAAGCATCTGTTTACCTGGACGACATAGAAAGTGTCTGCTGCAGACTTCCACCACGTGATTAGGAAGGATACAGACGACAGGAGGGCTAGGGTTAGGAGGGCTAGGGTTAGGAGGGTTAGGGTTAGGAGGGCTAGGGTTAGGAGGGCTAGGGTTAGGAGGGTTAGGAGGGTTAGGGTTAGGAGGGCTAGGGTTCGGAGGGTTACGAGGGTTAGGGTTAGGAAGGTTAGGAGGGCTAGGGTTAGGGTTAGGAGGGCTAGGGTTCGGAGGGTTAGGGTTAGGAAGGGTAGGAGGGCTAGGATTAGGGTTAGGAGGGTTAGGGTTAGGAGGGCTAGAGTTAGGAGGGCTAGGGTTAGGAGGGTTAGGAGGGTTAGGGTTAGGAAGGTTAGGAGGGCTAGGGTTAGGGTTAGGAGGGCTAGGGTTCGGAGGGTTAGGAAGGGTAGGAGGGCTAGGATTAGGGTTAGGAGGGTTAGGGTTCGGAGGGTTAGGAGGGTGCGGGTTAGGAGGGCTAGGGTTAGGAAGGTTAGGAGGGTTAGGGTTAGGAGGGCTAGGGTTAGGAAGGTTAGGAGGGTTAGGGTTAGGAGGTCTAGGGTTAGGAAGGTTAGGAGGGCTAGGGTTAGGAGGGTTAGGAAGGTTAGGAGGGCTAGGATTAGGAGGGTTAGGAAGGATAGGAGGGCTAGGGTTAGGAGGGCTATGGTTAGGAGGGTTAGGAGGGCTATGGTTAGGAAGGTTAGGAGGGCTAGTGTTAGGAGGGCTAGGGTTAGGAAGGTTAGAAGGGCTAGGGTTAGGAAGGCTAGGGTTAGGATTAGAGGGGCTAGGGTTGGGGGGTTAGGGTTAGGAAGGTTAGGGTTAGGACGGTGAGGGTTAGGAGGGTTAGGATTAGAGGGGCTAGGGTTGGGGGGTTAGGGTTAGGGGAGCTAGGGTTACCTAACCCTAAAAGCTGTCATCTCAGAAACGGAGACACACCTGTCCACCTTTGAGTCAAAACTGATCCCCAAACAGCCAAATCTCAGTACCTCAAAGGTGTGATGAAAGGCTCCGTAGTCCACATCAAAGAAGCCCTCTGCCAGTGACATCATGGGGCTGAAGCGGTGCCCCCACAGCACTTCCTCTGCCAGGTAGGAGCTCCTGGCCTGGCACGTCATCCCTACACACACAAACACACGCTAACATTAGCAACGCAACAAGGCCACGGCTGACAACACCTGAGGAAAAAACAGCCGTCCTACAGATGACAACAGTCTGGCTGTTGGTCTGTTCAGGTTCTGGAGGGTCTCCTGACGAGGACTCAGTGTTTGGAGAAGGATTCTTCTCATTAACGCTAACGAGCCTCCAGCTTCATTACTGCTGGCTTTGATGTTTGTGTCCATCCTTTCATCCGCTTCATTAAATGGCTGCTTCTGAGCTGCTGTAACACAGTAATTACACCCTAAGCAGGATGAATAACCGCTGCTCATCTCAGAGCTGGTCCTTACCGACTGTTATTCATCTCAGAGCTGGTCCTTACTGCCTGTGTCATTCATGTCAGAGTTGGTCCTTACCGACTGTCATTCATCTCAGAGCTGGTCCTTACCGACTGTCATTCATCTCAGAGCTGGTCCTTACCGACTGTCATTCATCTCAGAGCTGGTCCTTACTGACTGTTATTCACCTCAGAGCTGGTCCTTACCGACTGTCATTCATCTCAGAGCTGGTCCTTACTGACTGTGTTTCTCATGTCAGAGCTTATTCTTACTGACTGTTATTCCCCTCAGAGCTGCTCCTTACTGACTGCTCCTCAGTTCTGTGGCACTGTCTTCATTCAGGAATGAAATGTGTTATGACTGTCTCAGGTTCACAAACGTGGACGCGTGCTGGGTGTAATAACTGCCAGGCTCTGGTTATTACTCAGTTATTGACTATCACTAGTCTCCGCTGTGAGTCCTTTCTGCTGGTTTCTCAGTATTTTCTGCAGCCTCCCAGTGAAGCTGGTCCTCACCAGTTGCCTCCACCATTCCCTCCAGTATGACCACAATCTCAAAGTCTTCTTTCTCCAGCTGAGCTTGGGACATGTCCCAGAAAGGGGAGTGTGTGTCGATCTCATGGGAGATGACCAGCGGGGACACCAGGAAGAGCCGGTCGTCGCCCGTCTCAAAGCCCACGCTGATGTCCGTCTGGTCCAGAGGGATGAATTCACCTGGAGGACACAGAGCAGGTGAGGAAGAGGAGCTGGCCCCCAGCTGTGGAGATCACATGACCTTCCAGCTGTGCAGCACTGGGTCGTGGTATCTGCAGCAGCCGTCCAGGGGAGTGTTGGACCCTCACCCTCCTGAGTCTGCTTGGACTTGATGAGCTTGGCCCTCATGTTGGCCCCCACAATGTGGGAGCTCCGCAAGTCCCCCACCCGGAACATCAGACACAGCCTGTCGTCTCTCAGAGAGATCACGGCGTGCTTGGAGAAGACCAGGGTCTCCGCCCGCTTGTTGGGCTGAGAAATCTTCACAAACATGCATCCCACCTGAAACAAGGAGACACGAGGACATGAAGACATGCTAAACAGAGGGTGACATAAAAAAAAAAAAACATGCTGCCTGTCGCTGTGGACCTCCTGCTGAGCTGTCCCTCTATTTTCACTGAGCACTGGTGTGCCAGAGGACAGGTGTCCTGCAGGACAGTGTGGAGACAACAGGTGTCCCAGAAGACAGGTGCCCTAGGGGATAGGTGCCCTGGAGGACAGGTGCCCGAGACAATTGGTGTCCCGGATGACAGGTGTCCTGGAGGACAGTGTCGAGACAACAGGTGTCCCAGAAGACAGCTGCTCCCAAGGACAGGTGACCTGGAAGACAGGTGCCCGAGACAATAGGTGTCCCAGATGACAGGTGTCCCACAGGACAGGTGTCCTGGAGGACAGTGTCCAAGACAACAAGTGTCCCAGAAGACAGCTGCTCCCCAGGACAGGTGCCCTGGAGGACAGTGTCCGAGACAACAGGTGTCCCGGATGACAGGTGTCCTAAAGGACAGGTGTCCTGGAGGACAGTGTCCGAGACAAGAGGTGTCCCAGAGGACAGGTGCCCCCAAGGACAGGTATCCCAGAGGCCACGGAAGCTCTGGTTCTCATCCCTACTCTGGTGGGCTGGAGGTGCTAGAGTGGAACCTCCACCAGCGGATCTTTCAGACCCTGAAGGATCTCTGCAGGTGGTCCTCAGTGGTGGTCCTCAGTGGTCCTGGAACTCACCATGAAGGCGTTGACCATTGAACCCAGTATGGCCTGCAGCAGCAGCAGCATGGTCCCCACTGGACACTGGTCAGTGATGACCCGGTGGCCGTAGCCGATTGTGGTCTCCGTCTCGATGGAGAAGAGGAAGGCCGAGATGAAGCTGTTGACATTGTGGACACACGGCGTCCAGTTATCATCCCCCAGATGGTCCAGGTCCCCCCTCAGGAAGAGAAATGATCGAGGAGTAAATATCACCTACAGCCACAAGAGGGCGCTCTAGGTGCGTGACAACTACTGCTATGTGCTACTCCTGTACCACTGAAAATGAATTTAAACATTAACTGAGAAAGACAACTGAGAAAGACTGAACACAAAGAAAATCCTCTTCAGCGAGGATGAAGAATTCATGAAGTGATGTGGAATGAGATGGAGATTTTGGTAAACTTGCTAACCAGTAACTAGCTTGTTGGAGTTGCAAGCTTGTTATGTTATTTCTGCCGTTTCAGCCTCCCACGCATGTTCTTTATGCTATTGTGTAGCTGAGTAACTGTTACATTATCATACCTGACACCTATTCAGGATGTTGTTCTCTATGCTATTGTTATTATTATAACTTGTCTTTCCGGATGAAATGTCTGTTCTTGGTCTTGGATTTTGTAAAATACACCCCCCCCCCAAAAAAATGCAACCAGTCCAGTGCGACTTATATATGTTTTTTTTTCCTTTCGTGATGCATTTTTTGACTGATGTGACTTATAGTCTTATAGAAAAATACGCTATCTTCTTTTTCTCACTGAAATACAGTTTAATGGGTATTTAAATGCTTTCTGACTGTTTTTATGTGCCTGGTTCTTGGCGTCCTTCTGTCACGAAAAGAGTTTGGGTCCAAACATTGTCCCAGTAATTGTTTGGTTTTTGTTTGATGAACTTTAGTGAAGAACAAGCTGAAGAACCGACCTACACACCAGTCTTACCTACAGTAGGCTATGAGGTACCAGATGGCCCCAAAGAAGAGCCAGGTGACGGCGTAGGCCATGACGAAGACGAAGAGCGAGCAGCGCCAGTTGAGGTCCACCAGGGTGGTGAAGATGTCAGTCAGGTAGCGGTAGGTCTCCTGCATGTTACCGTGCTGGACGTTACAGCGACCGTTCTTCTCCACGTAGCGCTGCCTCTTGCGTCGCGCCCGGGCTGGGAAAGAGACGGCGGGAGGTTGGACAGAGCAGCTAGCGCAATTAGCATACGCGTGATGGACAGAAGAACAGCAGAAATAAAATAATTTGTCATCAGTAAGAATCCCAGCAGGCGATGAGTCAGCAACACAAGCAGGTTGGCGTGTCCTAAAAGACAAGAAGACGAGGGTCGGACGATGAGAGGAAGACCAGAACACCGCCGGGCTGCTGCCTGTGGTGAGGAACGCTCCAGGCCTAGATGTTCGTCATCAAAGACTGAAACAGGCAGAGAAGCTGAGCGGGCTGGAGCCCACGGCCATGGAGACCAGTGAAGGGACTTCTCCGTCCTTCCTGGCTGTGGTGATGCTGGGACAGTCATAGTTGGGACAGACCTGGTCATGTGACCATGCCTCTGGCTGGTTGTCCAGGTGATTTAGAGCATGTTTGTGCTATTGAAATATAAATAAACTGTCAGAATTTGCCCATATAACATCCTGAAATGAGGTTCTAACAACGTTTTCTGTATGTTGAGATCTTGGAGGGCCTCAGTCGAGGCCTGCACCTCCTCACAGACAGCTCCGCCCATTTCCTTCATGATGTGGAAGAAACACACACGAGCTGAGGATATCTGACACACTCTTCATCACTGAGTTCCATCACTGGCTCAGGGTGTGTGTGTGTGTGTATTTTTGTACTTGCAACATACTGAGGACCAAAATCTGTATTCTACTAACAAAGTGAGGACATTTTGTGTAAGTGAGGACATTCTGGCTGGTCCTAACCACTTCAAAGGTCTGTTTGAGGGTTGAGACTTGGCTTTAGGGTCGGGATCAGGGTTAGGATTGGGGGTTAGTTGGGATGGCTCGGGTCAGGGTTAGGGTCAGGGTTAGGGGGTTAGTTGGGATGGTCAGGGTTAGGGTCAGGGGGTCCATTCCTGCCACTCTTCTCAGGTGTCATTTCATCAAAGCAGAGCATCAGAAGGACTCACCCCATCCAAAGCGGCCCCTCTCCTTCTCTGGCCCCTGTGTTTTCTTCCTGGCCTGGTTGGCTTTGGCCTCCCGCTCTGCCAGCTTGGCCTGGAACGACCTGCTGACCTTGGCAGAAGGAGGCGATGATGGTGCGGTCTCCGTGGTGACAACGTGGCCGAGCTCCTCTGAGACATTATAGACCCCAGAAGAGACTTTTACTTCCTTGCTGTCCCCCTGATCTTCCACAGGAAGTGAGAGGGAATCGGGGCGAGAGCGAAATGGCGAGTTTTCCAGCGCCATGGTCAGGAGCTTGCTGGGATCACACTGGTCTTGGTCTCTTCCCTAGGGTCCACTGGCTACTGACTGGACCATTTGTTTGCTTGACTTAAACCTGGAAAACGAGAAGAAGACAACAGAGTGGAAGCAGGTCAGCAGCAAGGAGACCAGCCTGAGTCCCGGCCGTTAGCACTGAGCTAACACCTTCACACTGCTGTGTCTCTGTTTGATGCTGATCGAGCACACAGACACAACGCTGATGGAGCTGGGGATCAAACCCACAACCCTCTGGCTGTGAGGCGCTACTGCTAAGCTGCTGCTGCTGTGAGTTAAAGCTTGACAGCATCTAACTTGCACACCTGTTTCAGTCTTCATGAGGTTAGGGTTGGTAAACAGGCTTGGTAAACAGGGTTGGTAAACAACACTTGAAAGCAAATTTAAACCTTTTTAATGCTGTAAATCAAATTGGACAAAGTGGTCGGTTTATTTGAAATGTACAGATTGAGAAGAGAGTGATCCCATCTAGAGATGGAAAACATGAATTCTAGATGTGGCACACGGGAACTCTGGGTTGGGTTCGGGTCATGTGTGTTTCAGCCTGACTGAGTAGACGCGTGCACGTCGGCTGTGTTCACATACATTCACACCTGTTCTGTTGCGCAGCAGGTAAATAATCTGCTAACTACAGTATCTTCATTTTTGATCTGCTTCTGGCTCTCGTTGTTATGGTTGTCCTGTGGTTCTGGAGGTGGCTTCTTTACTGCAGCTGTGCACGTTCTCTAAAGTCCCCCCAGGTCCTACAGTTTGCGTGCTTGCTGTAGGTGTGTGCATCTGCCTGAGTTGCATAAGTCTCCCGGCTTCTTCTGGCTGTTTTGGGGGGGGTCTGCTGCAGGCCTGCTGCTTCTTACATAAGGTCTCAGAAATTGTTAAAAAGACATGCAGGAAAATGGAGGCTAGCAGAGTGTAGCATGGTGTCCTCCTGTGCATCCATTTGGACAAGTGTGGGATGGAGGCAGAGGAAGGATGGTGACCGGATGACGCACTACACTTGATGGATGGATCACAAACAGTCCGTTATTCAGGCAACAGGCTGAGCGGCGGGTTGCCGGTCAGACAGGCAGATTAACGGGCTTACCTGCACCGCAGCAACTCGTGGATGTGAGAGCGGATGTGTCAGAAATAGAAGCATCAAACTGCGCTCCAAGAACGAACCGCCGTTTGCAGCCTCCGATCAATGCCTCCCATTCCTGCTGGTTACCAGCCACGCAGCATCAGTCCGCCCGTCCTTCCTTCCGTCCGTCCTCGGCAGTGGAAAGAGCTCCAGCCATCCGAGCACAGCACAGGGAGACGGCAAGTCAACGCATCCAGCTCGGCCCGGGCGGCGTCAGCACCACAAAGATGGGCAGAGGAAATGGTGGCGACGGCAGCTTCGGCGGAGCATCTCATGGAGTCGGTCAGGTGAGGAGCCACTGAGCGGCGGGGGGGGGGGGGGGG
>BJFM01001356.1:1522-17834 GCA_016586285.1 Arothron firmamentum
CCCCCCCCCCCCCCCGCTCGTCCTTTTAGAGAAGGGAAGCTCCTTCTGACGAGCCACCGCAGGGAAAGACTCAGAGGGAAGGGAAATTCCACTTCACAACACAGAATTCACAGCCGCTTTCAGGCGGCACCCGAACAGCTGCTCACCCACCATTCCTGTCTTTTCAGTGTTGGGGGGGGACATCTGTAGGCAGCAGAGCTGTCCTAATGTCTGTGCTTTAAACACTTACACATCATTAACTTCTCTTCTTTCTTTTTTTTAAATTACTTTTTGAATTTTTGTATTTACGCAAAATATAAAGATGATCCTACGCGACTGATCCTTTTTAATCTGCCAAGCAGAAGCCTTTCTGACGCCAGTCTTCACGTTTCCCTTGAGCGACTGATTGAGGTGAAGCGACAGAGCGTTTCAGTGTGGGAGCGAAAAGAAACAAACATCAGCTTTTCCGCTTCCACGTCCCCCCACCCCCACCGTGTCTGTTTCCAGGCCAGAGTTCAGAGTTTTCCTCAGCATCTCCAGCTCTGGAGCGTCAAACCCAACAGCCGCGCGTTTCAAACCGCGCTGGTGCACGCCACGTGCGACAGCAGCCATGTTGCGGTGCGTTCACTGGCCTCAGGAAGTCCGGCCTTCGTGGGTGATCCCACTGATGCTTCCAGGAAGTGTTGGGGGGGGGGATAAAAGTCACGTTTCTAGGAACTGTAAATCCCTAGAAGAGCCTCAGCTGTGGCCCAGCGTTCCCGCAGGTGCTGCTGACGGACTCCCAGCGCTGCCGGTCGCCTTTGAGCAACAACCTGATCAATGAGCACAGACGGGCGTGACAGAGGCTTCCAGCTGGGCGGCATGTTGGACTCTGGGCCTGCTGGTCGCAGGTTTAGTGCCTTGCTTGGACAGCAGACTGTTCCGTCAGCGCTGTGTAGGCAACCTACACACGCCTTTTCCTACTTTTCCATCTGTTTTTATTTTTAAGGTGTGTTTTTATTGACGATCTATTTCAAAGGGAATAAAAATGTGATCAGTCAGCATGGTGTTGTGTTTTCGGCTTCACACCACCGACATGATTTCTTTAAACGGTGGCGATGACGACCGACAACCTGAATCAGAAAATAAAAATAGGACTCACACCAGCCGGCGGCGGTCCCGCTGAGGCGTCCCGCAGGGCCGAGGCGGCTGGCTCCAGCAGCTGGACGCCTGTCTCACACCAAAGAACAAACTCTCGATTGGAATAGTTTATTTTTCCTCACTAGATGATAAAAAAAAAAGGAAATTATAAATGTATTATAATACACATTTATTCTTTGGATTGCAGCATATAAATGACAGAAAACAATTAAATTAATCAAAGGTCAAACTTGTGCTCAGATTCTTTTAAAGTCTTAATATGCACATATACATTAGTCACAACCGTACACACACACACTCATCAATAGACCTCCAAAACAAAGAGGGTCAAGTGACAACATAAACCTGCTGCAGAACCATCAGAACTGGGAGGGTGATCAGCAGCAACAGGATCAATACTGCTGATCAGAAGCCAAATCTGTGTTTCAGCTGCTTCTTTACCGCCTGTTGACAGGCTGGAGCAACCAGAGGGGCCGTTCTGCATCTACCGAGGAGTTCCCACAACTCTGTGAGCAGCAGAGTTCAGCCAGGCCCAGGTGCCTCTGGACCTGAGGGAGAAGCAGAACCGAGCAGACACACACACACACACACACACACTTGGTGTGTGTGCGTGTGTGCAGGCTGCAGCTTCAAAAAGGCCTCAGGAGAGAAACAGAGTGATGACAGAGAGAGGTAGTACGAGAGGCCAGTGGTTCCCACCGTTCTGGAGGGCTCTGATTATTATGGGACAGCCGCTGGTCTGAGTCATGACTCGTCCTGACCACCAGGGGGCGACAGAATTCCGTGTCGCGGCAGTTAAATATTTATTTTAAAATCCCCACGACGTCTTTAAAAGTTAACACGAATACACCATTTGGCAACATCATCAGAACATTGTTACAAATGTTTTTTGAAATGTGGTTTTACACTGAGTGATAGCTGGGACTGCTCCATCTTAAAACCAGTCTGACGCAGCAACGAGCTGCAGGACACTAAACAGGATGTGAAAGCAACAACAACAACAACAACAAAATCTAAAGATGATTAATGTGCAATCTGATTAGACATAAATCAATACCGAATGTTCATAGATCTCTATGAATTATTGGGCGATAGAGACGAAAAGCATGTCTTTGCGTGCAGCTGCTGTTTGTCCTTCCACCAGCTGAAGGTGTGTGTTTTCACTGTGTGTACGACACCACCATCAGCGAGGGTGAAGATGTTACTGCAACCACACGTGAGCTGGCTTTAAAAACAGCTGCGACTGTAAACACAATTCTCTTTGTTTCAACTTGAAATAATAATAATAATAATATTAATAATTAAAAAAAAAGATCCCAAAAGAAAATGCACAGAGAACCAAACCAGTTGAGGACAGACGCGAGCGCTCCCTCTGGATGCGTCTGTGCAGAAGCAGCCAAGCACCGACACAGGGGACGCAGGTGTGTTCATCCGGGCGCACGACACCGTCAAGAAACATCTCGAAGCATCACGTGATCTCATTCCCCCACCGGCCGTCCCGGTCCGACACAGACACGGCCGCAGGGGGCCTGGAGAGGCCGACGGCCACAGGAGCGCATCGCCGTCCCCCATCAGGAGCAACCTGCAGGAGCAGCCGCTCAGACGCACCCCAGCACCTGCCAACGGCTAAATACACCCATAAAAACGAGGCCCCGTCGCCTCCTCCGACATCAGAATCCCTCTGAAAGGACACGGCGAGGCCTCGGCAACCGCCTCCCAGCCAATCAAAGTGCCTCGTCGTTGTTAGGAATTTAGAAAAAAAAAGAAAAAGGAAACGCCCGAATTTCAATCTAAGGCAAAAAGAAAGAGAGAAATGAGTCCATACATTTACAGCTCATTGATAATTACCGTAGCAGCAACTTTCAGCTAACTTATTTGTGCAATATTCCGTAAAATAAAAAGGCTACTCTCAGTCTCGTGTGTATAAGCACGCAAATATAAATAGTAATTTAATGCCTCCTGAAGGAAGATGTGTGAGAAAGAAGGGTGGAGAAGTGAGAGTTTGTCCTCACCGTCACCAGGTTCACGCGTGCACGGAAATATTCTGACATCAGGGGTGGCGATATGAACCCATGATATGAACACACCAACAGCTTTTCCCTAATCCGTCACCTTCACGTCATGAACCTCAGTCTGGGTGGAGCTCCGCAGGGACCAGAACCTTCACCTCCTGCAATTTACCAGTCAACACTTTGAAGGTGGAAACTAATCTTAAGACCAGATTGTTGAGAACCTTTTTAAGATCCTGAATCATGCTGTGTGGATCTGAACTGAGGGGAACAGGTGGAGAACACCTCTCACCTGTTGGAATCTACAAAACGCAGCGTTTATAAAAAAATAAATCCTGATTTCTGAGTGGAGGTCATCCTGCGCTGGCCGACGCCTCCTGAAAACTCACGTCCAGCTCATGTAAACCAAAGTCCTCCTAGCTCGAGAACGTGCAGCAACCTTTACGCTCGTGCGCTGCACGTGCACTTGCCTCCTCCCAACATCTCCGCCTGCTCACTGGTGCTCCTGTGGCACCCGTCCGTCCGTCACGTCCTCCGCCTCCAGTGCAAAATGGACTTTCAAAGCCTCCCAGTATAAACCACTTGCTCCCCGTCCAAGCAGGACTCTCCCGCTTTACACAAAAAGCACCAAACACGACATCAACCTATCCGTGCACGTCCGGGCGACGCTGTACAACATTTACACGCGCACGGCCCTCCTCGCCCGCGGCCCCTGCAGTCCCTGAGATCACCTCACCCCTGCTCCTCCACCCGCAGACCAGGACACACGCTGATTAAACACCACAGAGAAATCTGGTGAAGGCACCTTCTGTGGGGGGGGGGGGGTTCTGTCCGTAGAAGAGAGGGAGCGCGTGGGCGGGTGCACGGAGCCCCTCTCACACAGGCGGTGGAATCCAAACACTTTATCCAGAGATGCAGGAGCTCCAAACACGCGCAGCTTTCAGAAGGCTTTGGTCCTGCTGGCCTCCTCCAGCGGGTCCGGAGTCGTCCTCTTGCATGATTGCGACTGCAGGAGCGGCACGTGGACATGTTAAAAGCGTGCACGTGTGAGACGTACGCGGGGCGAAGAGGTCCGAGCGCCAGGAGCCGCGCCGACTGACGTCACAGCTGCTTCGGTGGCGTACGACCGCGTGTGGAAGGGGCTCAGGGGTGCAAACACATCCCAGGCAGACGCTGGAAGCGGCCCACTGGTGTCCAGTTAAAACTCCCCCGGTCGCTCTGCGTCCGCCTCAGACACCACCCAGCTTGAAACAGCTCCTCTTTTAAAAGCGCTAGAAAAGTGTTAAAGTGTATCCTAACTTATGCGTCTACATGGTGAATAAAAACCGAGTTGTGTGAATGACAAAGCTGGCGTTTCGCTGGGATTAAAAGCCAATCTGCTGCATTCAGACGTGACTAGTTTGCATCTGGTTTTACCGAGCCAGAACTGGTGGGAGGCCGGTGTGTCTGCAGCCTCCCGACTGCTCCGTGAGGCTCCGCTGGTCCGCTTCAGAAGGCTGGAGGTCCTGCGGGGCGCCACCTCCTCCCCTGGTCACTGTCTCTCATCTGTGAATGCACGTAAAGAGGACAGACAGGCTCCAGGAGGCCGGGCGGGACGTCCCCCCAGCTGTCAGGTGTTGCATAGCAGGGAGCAGGAGCAGAGGAGGGCAGCTCCGGGGAGCCCCGTCCAGCTCCCGGTTCCCTCTCAACTGCTCCAGGACTTGCAGTTCTCAGCCCGGCGGCCAGCCACGCCGTCCCCACGCAGGACCGGGACGTGGCCGGGAGCCGGGACCGCCAGCTCTTCCGCCTGCCTGGCTGTACGGCTGCGGGGAGACAGGCGGCTGGGCCGGACCAGCACCCCGTAGCCTGGCCTGCAGTGGAAGTAGCGCTGCCCTCCCACCGAGCCGTCGTTCTTACCTGCCGGGAGAGAATCAGGCCGCTGAGTCACGTCGCTCAGCTCCACCCAGCTTTAGGGTCTAGGAGACAGACCTACCTACAGGCGTGTCCAGCTCCACCCCCACCCACACGCCTTCTGCAAAGTGCGTCACTCCCACGTAGCGCACCGTCCCGGCCTTGCTGCTCCCGACCGTGACCCACGCCCCCTCCCTCAGCCACTGGGGCAGCACGCTTTCCTGACTGTGTTCCTCACCCTCCACAAAGATCTCCAGCCTCTCAAAGCCTTCACCTCCTCCTCCACCTCTGGAGTTGAGCAGTGTGTGTTCAGAGTTTGTTGTTGTCGTTGTTGTGACGTTGTTGTGATCGGCTGAGCTGTGTGACGCTGATGGGGGGACGCTGACGCCACACTGAGGAGGAGAGGTCACAACAAGGCTCCTGTCAGCACCCTGCTGCTGCTGCTCCTGGGGGTCAGCAGCCAGCAGGGACGAAGACGAGGAGGAGGTCTGGAGGACATCAGACAGAGTAACCATGGAAACACTGGTGGAGAAGTAGCCGCTGGACGACTGACTGAGGGGGCTGAGAGGGGCTGCGTCATGCGGGTCATGCAGAGAAAGAGGAGGCACGTCTTGCATCTCTGCCCGTCTGTCTTGGGTCACGGGCCGTAGGACAGCGGTCTACCGGAACCCAACGGTTGCCATAGGAACGGAGGGACAGGTGAGAGCATGCAGACAAGGCAAAACAACCATCAGCAACAACATCTCCATGGACTCATCACTTCATCTAAGCAACAGGGTCTAGCACGCATGCTTGATATGTTCTTACACAGCTGGAGCCTACAAAAAAACCAAAGCAGAGGACGAATCAAAGGTCTTAAAGCGTCCAACGGGGACGCCGTCTCACCGTCTCCGCCTTGGCGCGACTATCGTCTCCTCCCGACGTCACGATGCGAGGAACATGCTGCAGGAAAATTTGGGTTTGGGTCAGTAGCATTCTAGCTGAGCAGAGCTTCAGCGTGAGTGGGCAGGGGCCCTGTGGAGCTCCCTGCCGGCTCTCCTGACCTGCTGGCTGCTGGGGGACGGCCTCAGCTCCTTCTTGTCCTCGCGTGCCGGAAACAAAGACTTGAGCAGTTTGGGCATCTGGGGAACGAGCGCCTTCACTGAAAGATAAGAGGCAGCAAGTCCTGAACGACCTGGGGGGGGGAGCAGGGAGGCAAGGATGGAGGAGGAGGAGGAGGAGGTGGAAGAGAAGGAGGCGAGGGAGGATGGCAGGTGTGGGACGCAGGAGGAGGAAGTGAAAGATTAACACAGGAAGTTGAAAGCGAATCCAGGAAATGGTAAAAAACAAAACAAAACGCCAGTGTGACGGGCGGAGCGTGAGATTAGCTGACACTGACGGGGAGGTGGGGAACGAAAGACAGTGGTCACGGCTCAACAGCTGAGAGCAGAATTCATCTACCTGAACAGAGCACGAGTTCTGAAATGAGCAAGAAATCACTGCCAGAGAGGACGGTTGAAACGGTGGGGGCGGAGCCACCGCTAACCTGCTAACCCGCTAACCTGCTAACCCGGGAACTACAACAGGAGAACCAGGTAGACCGAGAGAGCAAACCAGGCGATGCACCGCCTTCCCAAAAGAGTGGCAGCAGCCAGGACGGAGGTAAGCAGAGCGAGGCGTGCTACTGCTGCATCATGATGGCAAATGAGGGATTTTTAAGCCAAAACCCCAAAACTGGCCAGAGAATGAGATCTCTCCCACGTCACGCAGGAAGAGTGATGCGTGGAAGAGAGAAGGGATGGGGGTTACCTTGCTCGGGCTCCTGGCTCTGTGGAGCGGAGGCAGGGGATGTGGAATAAGTGGAGGGGGAGGAGGCTGGTCGGGGGAGGGTGCGGGGAAACGGAGAGGGAATGAAGATGTCCTGCTGACTCTCCCATCGGCCCTGAGGAACCACATCGGACACGGAGACAAACGTAAGCCAGCGCTTATCCACAACATTTAATATCTATGCAACAAACACTGGAGAAGGCAGAATGTGGGCGCTACGCTGGGGGCGTGGCTGGGGGGCGTGGCTGGCTACCTTGTCATCCAGCAGGCAGGTCGTGGACAGGTCTTGCCGACTTCCAGACAGCTGAACACAGACAGACAGACAGACAGACAGACAGACAGACAGACAGACAGACAGACAGACAGACAGAAAGACAGAATGCTGAGAGTGAGGGAGGATCCAGCAGACTGCACATGCTGCCACGTTGGCCTTCTCACCCTGTGGACTGAAGGAGAGCTCAAGCTCCTCCTGTTGCTCCTCCCTCGGTTGGTCAGCTGCTCCTTCACGGCCACTTCCTGCAAACATTTCCAGCACGTTCAAATGAGGAAGGCGAGCTTCCCTAACACGCCCTGACGTCTGCCCCGCCTACCTGTCTGAGTCTGTCCAGGGTCAGGATGTTCTCCACACTCAGGACACTTCGGAGGTATTTCTCGATAGCCGCCTCATCGTCGCCGGACTGGCTGTTGTGGGCACCTGCAGCCAGCCGGGCCAGCATGTCCCTGTCCTCCGAGCCTGGCGCGTCCTAGAGCGACATGACATCAACGCACACCACGTAACTGTGAGATTATTTGAACATTGTGTATCAACCATGTAAACCAGAGGTGGGCAAACTGAGGCCCGGGGGCCACATGTGGCCCGATGAACTAGTTAATCCGGCCCGCAGAGCCTCACAGTCATTTCTCCTAAAGCCAAATTCAGAGGGTTGTCAGCTTGATTGGTCAGAAAAAGGTTCAGACCCCCCCTTCACCTAGCATGCTAACATGTCCTCTTAGGAAGGTGGGGCCAAACATCATCATCCATCTCTGGTTGGACCAATTTACAGCCACTTCACAATATCTTCTCAGTCAATCGTCCATCAAGCAGGATCTTTAGCTAACCTCTGATCCTCATTGGGGGATTAGTTTCCTGCACCACCTGGCTGGCCCCTTCATCAAGATCTAGAACCCAGCGTGGCCCTTCAGGCTAAATAACTGCCCCCCCCCCCGACCTAAACCCACCTCAGGGATGTTAGAAACCACCTCAAAGGTGACCCCACAGCCCGGTATGGTACTGCGGGTGGACATCCTTCGGAGGAAGGTGTGTGCAAAGCCTGGGCGCCCTGGGTTGACGCTGACGCAGATGCGCTTCCTGAGGACCAGCTGCATGTCAGCAGGGTGGCTGAGCTGGACCACCACTCGCACCGTCAGGTACACCCGCTGCTCCGGCCACATCCCTCCGCGACTCAGCTGGGGACACTCGTGAATGGTGGAGTCCCACGAAGCTTCTGCTTTCACCTACGAGGATGGAGGGAAATCGTTTGTTTCGGGCCGGGCGAATTCTTCAGCAGGAGGACTTGGCTCCGCCCCCACCTCGCTGTCGTAGTGCTTGACGATCTGGAGGTCAAAGAAGTCGTCCTCGTCCTCTCCGGTCAGGATGGCGTCCCAACCTCCAGCCTCAGGAACCTCAAACTGCTCTTGGGAACTGAGGTCATCAGCTGCAAAAAAAAGGGAGTGAAGATCAGCCAGCAGACAGGAAAAAGGCCTCAAGCATCCTTTCATCCGAGCATGAGCGGACGTACGTTTAAGGTTGAGGAAGATGACAGGAATGTGGGTCTCCATGCCTGGCAGAGGAACCCTGGGAACCAACACACACAGAATGAACAATACACACATATCTTTTAGGGCAGAGGTGGGCAAACTGAGGCCCGGGGGCCACATCTGGCCCAATGAAACTAGTTAATCTGGCCCTCAGAGCCCCCGCAATCATTTCTCCCTTCACCTAACATGCTAACATGTCCTCTCAAGAAGGTGGGGCCAAACATCATTTGGAGCTTCATCATCCATCTCTAGTTGGACCAGTTTACAGCCTCTTCAAGATGTTTTCCACCCCTGTTTCTGCCCCGTGGCTCACCATTCAGCTGGAGCTCCGGGGATACCGCTGCCAGCAGAGGGCACCATGACAGCGTTTCTCTCCTCCGTCAGAGTCAAGCGCCACTCCAGCAGCTGGGACTCCCTCTCCATGTCGTCCTCTGTCTTCTCTGCGTTTGGGGGAACACTCAGACGTTAAAAACCGGACGTGACAATGGTGCAGCCACGGCAGAGCAGAGGATAACAGCGAAGATGAGCGTTACCTGCTTTGCTCACGAGGTTCTGGAGGTGCTGGTCCAGGTATTCCTGTCTCTTGGTCAAAGCCGCCAACCACTGGTTCCGTAAACGTTCCAGGTCTCTTTCCTACGGAGGGTTCAACACCGAGTCACTTTTGTCCGCTTTACTAGCAAGTGCGCACATACGTTGTAGACAGAGTGAGACCTGATAGCTGTCCATCTCATATCCTTCCTGGTTGCTTGTACTGTTTCTGACCTCCACACACCCAACTGACACCGCAAGCACGATCTCTGCTATTAGCGGCATCGTCCCCGAGTCCTGAACCGAGCGCACGTCCACCTGGATTCGCCTTGACTGACCCTGGAAAACAGGTAGAAGAGCACACGCCACAGGATTGACCCAATTAGAAGCATTATCTTCAACGGTGATGGGGTTAAGACCAGGGGTGGGCAATTATTTAGCCTGTAAATTGGTCCAGCTAGAGATGGATGATGAAGCTCCAAATGATGTTTGGCCCCACCTTCTTGAGAGGACAAGTTAGCATGCTGGGTGAAGGCTATTGTGAAGGCTCTGCGGGCCGGAGTAACTAGTTCATCGGGCCACATGTGGCCCCCGGGCCTCAGTTTGCCCACCTCTGGTTTAGATGATACCAACCTGTCGAAGCTGGAAGATTCCCCCCGTCTCCACATCTCTGGCAGCAACCACTTCCACTGGAACAAAATCTCCGTTCTCATTAATCTCGAGGACTTGTATCCACAGCTCTAAACGGCGCATCACTTCGCTCCATCTGCAGGAAAAAAACAAAACAAAACAGAAACAACAGCTCAGCGTGTCCCAGCAATGGCAGGCCTGCTTTTAGCCACCAGAATGCCAGAGTCAGGAAGAGGCGTGTGTCTACCGGTCTCGCAGGGTACGTGTCTTGGCCTGGATGATGCCAAGGTCCCACAGGGTGGGGTTCCTCCCTGACTCAGCTTGTCTATGACCAAACACCTCAATGGCAACAGCTCCTTCAGTCAGGTACTCAATGAAATCCTCACTGACGGAGACGGCCAGCTCCTGCAGGACCAGAGATCAGTCTGGAGCCAGCCACTCAGCACAACTCTGAGTCATTTCAGTTATGATGGCTAACCGTGCATCCATGCAGCATCGCACTGCGTTTAACTGGAACCTCCACCTCACCTTGCAGCTGTCGAACACCACCATGCAGTGTGGGTCCTTGGTGCTGGCGGACGAGGACGGCATGTCCACTTCAGGAGCAACGATGATGGGTTCCGGCTGGTCCCAGAACGTATACTGGCAGAAGACAAAGTTGGACAGGTACTGTGGAAGACCAGTCGCCTGCAGGATCTTAATCTGTGGATGAAACACATGAAGACTGAATACATTCTTTCAAAGTTTAAACAGTCTCTTTTAGATTTTAGACTTGTTAATTTTTTGATTGCTGTAGTTGTTGGGGTTATATTTACATCTAATCTTCTCTGCTTTGTTTTTGATATTAAAAACAAGGCTAAATGACATAAATCCATGGTGGGGGTGTGTGGTGGATGGGCGGGGCCCCCCGTTTGGCTCGGGGCGGCCCTGCTTCCGTTTAGAGGGCTGTGCGCCGTACCATGCAGACCAACTTGCGATCCTGGATTTCAGCCTCTTGGTTGCCGTCAGCCTCGTCTCCCCCGACGATGCTGTCGTCCAGGCCCCCGCCCACCCTCACCACCTCCACGTGGAGACGCCCCGCCACCTGAGCCCAAGCAGGAGCGGAGAAGGCAGTCAGCTTCATCCGAGCGGTTTAACGAAGCAGCTCCCGGCGAGGCCTGTGGCCGCTCACCTCTCCTTTCTGGTTGATGATGGGAACGGCGTACTGCAGCTTCACGTCGTAGAACAAACAGGAGAGGAAGACGTTGGCCACACCGATCAGGCTGTGGTTCTCCTGCTCGTCGAAGAACGGGTCCGCACGGCGGAAGTAGGAGCTCATCACCTGAGCAGAAACACGCATTGAAACACAACTTTCCTTCCAAATATGAGCCGCGAGCACCTGGGAAAAAAAAAACGCCAAGCTGACTTACGGGGTTGTCGTGGTGATGCGCGTGGTAGTCCTGCCACTCCTGGTACAGCTCCCTCATGTCCACCAGCCGGTTCTCCATCTTCTCCAGACTCCAGATTTGCTTTCCTCGACACCGACGGCGAACCTGAATGGCCGGCTCACTGAGCACCGCATCCCTCTACACACACACACACACGTGAAGAACTTTACCAAAAGCAACCTCGTGTACGGCGTGTGTGTGTGTGTGTGTGTGTGTGAGGAGACAGACCTTGCGGTTTGCGTTCAGATTGTCAGACGGGATCTGCAGAGTCACTCTGTATTCCGTGTGCCGTTCCAGCTCCTCGGCTATATAACTGGCCTCCTGCACCAGGAGGTTGGCCCGAACGATCTGCTCCCTCAACCGTCGCAGGCTCCTCACCAGCACCACCTCCCTGATGGCGCACAGAGGAGGAGCAGGAGGCCATAAGTTGGTGTTGCCTTCGAATTAACACACACACAGGCGATACGCGACTCTTTCCACCTGTCCTCGTTCCACTGCCTCAGCCTGCTCTGAGCGCTAGACGAGTGGCTCATCCCTCCCACGCTGAGTCTCTCCATACTGCGGTAGTGGGACTGTTGGTGGGCCGGCAACGGCTGTCCCGACAGGCCCGTGGACAGCCGGTCCGGGTTCAGCTTCTTGCGGAGCTGCTGCAGCTCTAGCTCGTACATCTGCCTCTGTCGCTCCAACGCAGAGCGCTTCTCCTCTTCGTGCTGCCTCTCCAGGGACTGAAGGACGGCCTGCATCGGATCTGGCCGGGAGACAGAAGTCAGGGGAGTCCAGTCTCTCTGGTTACGCGTGAGAGCGCTTTCTTCTCCCCCCCCCTCACCATTACTGCCGAGAGCTTTCATCAGGACCTCTGTCTGGGCAAACTCGTAGGAAAAGCTAACTTCGCTGGACACCTCGCTGCCCGTGTCTCCGTCAGCGTCCAGCTGCTCGCTGCTCCCGCTGCTCTTCATCACGCCGCCCTCGCCCTCGTCGGCCTCGGCCGCCCGGGAGCGCCGTTTGGGTAGGTTGATCCTGCAGATAAGACGCCGGGTGAGTTGACGGCGCAATGGTAAACGTCTCTTTGCTTCAAGTACAGCGTCAAAAAAAAAAAAAAAAAAGAAATGTAGCAAATGTACCGAAAGAAGTGGTTGTTTCCCCAGAGGATTCGGTCCCCATGGTGGAGCTGCAGGCCGCTGGTGACTGGAGAGCCGTTGACGCAGGTGCTGTAACAGACGGGAGAGAGCCAGAGGCGCTCGTCAGTCTGCCCCTGTCCAGCGCCGGTCCTGCGAGGCTGAGAGTGGTTACCGTGCGTTGGGGTGGGGCGTGAGGATGACCGCCACGTCTGCGGTGATATCCATGACGCAGTGCTCGGCCTGAATGCCCATCCCGCACAGCTGGATGTCCTGAGAGTCGGCAGAGCCCACCTTGGTGTGGTCCTACACCGCAAGCAGCAAGATAGCGACAGGCATCACCAGCCGAGCCGCAAAATGAATCGTGTGAAACGTAAGAACTGAGAAGCTGTAGCTGATATTTATGGAGCTGTCGAGGGATTTCTGATGAAAACATACTTTTACAGCAGGCAAACTTTGACTTTTTAACCTCCATTACAAACATTTTTAAGACAGCAAAATGTCTGAAATCAGTGACCAGCAACTGAACGGCCTTGAAACAAACTTTCATTCTTAGCAGCACCCATCAATAATCCGTACTGATAGCTACACACAGCAGGTGTGGAGCCTTTACTGTTTGTCTTTTTACCTTAAGGTAATAAACCAGAAGCTCGTTGAGGGCTGGATCAGCGTTCAGGTTGACCAGGAAACATTTATCGTCTCCAACTTTAATCCCTGAAGACTGCAGAGAGATGCCTAAACTCTCCAGCTGCTTCTGGCGCTCCTACAAACACAGGCAGAAAGACCCATCTCTAATCACCTGTGACACCAACGCTGGATTGAAACCAGGCTGTGAGAACGAGCCGGCCACTGCGTGCATCACCTGTGCCACCTCCTCAGTTTTACGGAGCTTCTCCTCCCAGGTGACGGTCATTTCCTGGATCAACTTTTCCGATTCCTCCAGCCGCTCTTTCAGCTCTGGAGCCTTCAAAGACTGGAGGATTGAAAGCAGGTGAGCAGAGAGGGCTGCAAATCCACCACGCACACACTAAACTGACAAGCCTTCTGCCTTCACCTCCGCCTGAGTCAGCTGGTCACGCAGTTTCTCCACCTCCTCTCTGAGCTCTCTGATGATGCGTGCGTTGGGGTCCTCGTTGACGACGGCGTGGTTGACTATGCTCTTGGCGCGGTCGGCATACCGCAGGGTTGACAGCGTCTCCTCGTAGTTGTCTGCTGCTGGACTCACCGTTGCAACCATTGCGGTGCGGCTATTCCCACCGAGACAGTCCTGGGAGACGGCAAACGCGTTAAAGTCACCTTATACTGGGAGCCAGTCGGTGCACTGGTTATCCAGGGGTGTACCTTCAGCAGCCAGGTGAGAACAGAGTCTCTGTAGGGAACAAACTTGTTCTTGTTTTTAGCCGTTCCCTGTTCAGCTAACGCAGAGATCACCAGGCCAAGAGTAGTGAGAGACCTGAGC
This sequence comes from Arothron firmamentum, assembly GCA_016586285.1. NCBI lineage: Eukaryota > Metazoa > Chordata > Actinopteri > Tetraodontiformes > Tetraodontidae > Arothron > Arothron firmamentum. Next base: position 15,303 of record BJFM01001356.1, read on the forward strand.
AGCACACACGCACACACACACACACACACAGGACAAAGAGCTGTTTCAAGGCTGGAATCTCCAGGTTGGGTTTTCCGTTAGCGTGCAAATTTATGCCTGGGCACAGATGCACAGTTGCACTTGCATTCTTCAACTCAGCATGTTTTAACCATGCGTGTCTGCTGCAGGGCTGCAAATGCAAGGAGGCTCCTCAAAAACCGATAAGGTGCTTAAAATGGACACAAGCTGCTCGCGCGTACTTGTTAATGTTGCTTCCCTCCTTCAGTCTCTCTCCCGCTGCTCCGGTCTTTGCCGCTCGCTCGCTTCCAGCCAGGTCCACCAGACTCAACCGACTCACCTTCTCCCCACTCGTCTGCAGAAGAAAGGAGGCAGAACGGAGCAGGGTTGAAGCCCCGTCACCTTCACATTTTCCATTCAAGTTGATGGAAACTACCAAAGCAGTTTTAACTCGTTTTGTTTTTTATTTAGTTCTGTGGTCTCTTACTGGGCTCTTACGAAGGTTTCATGGAGTCAAGTTAAAAACACCACCACGGGAAGGGAACTTAATGTGCATCATGCACACGTTAGAAGGACTTCATCGTTGTCCATCAGTGAGATTTCGATGTGCACAGAAAGGTGTCTGGCTTCCTCAGATGAAGCCATTGTGAAACTCTACCCGGCAGGTGCACCAAAACGCTTCCGTCAGCATTTGCTTTCCTCGGGCTTGCTGCTGTTTCCTGTCTTCTGAGAACAGATAGGGTATCACTGGCTGTCCTGCTAGCGCACACGCCTGAGAGCCCAGTAGCCCACAGGGCTGAGCGCAACAGCAGGTAGGCATCTATCACCTCGGTGTCATCACCTGCAGACGAGGCTCAAAACAAAACAAAAAGGTTCTAACCTGCAAACTCACAATACAATTTCCTGGATTTCTACTGTGACCAGTAATTTTAGCATTTAGCGTTTGGTCTGAAGACAAGCTGCCGGATTTCTGCAGCGCTTGACATTTCCTGTGTCATTTCCTGACAATAAGACGAAGGTGCAGCCACTGAAGCAGCGCCGGCCATCAGCAAGGGATTGGGAATCACGCAACTTCCGTCAGAAAGCGGTTTCATTAAAGTTTAGCCAGAGATGGGAGCGACACAGGAAGGGGAAGGAACGGGCGTCTCTAAACGAGATAGCAGGTGTGTCAGGTACGTGTTGGGATCTGAGCTCCACTGATACTGATCTGCCCGTGAGCAGAACGTTTGTCCTCAGGCTTCCAGTCAAACAAGACATTTCTATCTGGAACACTGAGCAAATTTCTGCCAAGAACACTCTGAAAGTGTATAGAAGAAGGCCCAGATTGAAACAGACACTCAACTTCTAGTGTTTATTTCTGAGCTTGTAGTGTGGTGAGGTGAGGAGAACAACGGGCACCATGGTAGCACCAAACCACTACATTTAGAGGCAGTCTTAGTGCCTCTGCGCACGTCTATCCATCCCAGCTTCTAACCTCGGTTCCCGTGAGCCTGGAGCTCATCCCCAGACGGTTTATCAACATTCAGATTGTAAAGCAAAGTGATGAAACATCTGGCTGGGCTGTAGTTACGTCATTAAACATATCAAAACTCCACAAGATGATACCCAAGCCGACAACGTGAGCCTGTGAGGAGTCAGCACCTAGATGCCCCGGGGTATGACAGATACTCTGCCTGAGCTGCGACTGAGCAAACACACGGCGAAGAAAAACACACCAATAAATGTGCAATGCAAATACGCATGCACCCGTCTCAAATCCATTCAAACGAGCACAGAGAAAAACAGCAAACAACTGGGCCAAAGTTCAGCCTGGTTGTACTTTGACTTGCGTTCGGCAGAAAATGTTGATGAGCAGCAACTCGAGTTTTCCAACTCTTAACGGCAGCGGTTAATGCACCAATAACCGGCTCACACGGAACCACCAGCGTCAGTCTGAAGGCAAAACAGTGAGGCATAATTCAAGTTCCATTTTCACCCAGTTTACGTCAAGTCAGATGTACAATCAGCAAAACTAGCAAAGATGCTGCTCAGCGAGAATGCGGGAGAAGATCACCTGACAGTGCTGCTGCACCATTCCAGACAGTCTCAGTAAACCAAACTAAATAGCTTAAAGATCTGAACAGGAAACAGTCTCAGTGGGCCGGTTGTATTCCTCTGACGAGCGGAACGGAACCACAAACCACCGTGTAACAGCGAATCCATGAATCACGACCAGCTCTCAACAATCAGCAGCCTGTCACAAGAAAGAGCTCCCAAATCAGCTGATGTGTCAAGTACAGAAAGACTTGACCCAACAGCAACCTCATTTATTCAGGAAGGGACAGTAAGTGGAGTGATGCAGGACATGACGCACCGGCAGACGTCTACTGTCTGTCTGACTCTCTCTCTGTCTGTCTGACTGACTGACTGACTGACTCTCTCTCTGTCTGACTGACTGACTCTCTGTCTGTCTGACTTACTGACTCTTTCTCTGTCTGACTGTCTGTCTGTCTGACTGACTGACTCTCTCTCTGTCTGACTGACTGACTGACTGAC
>BJFM01001358.1:5401-15829 GCA_016586285.1 Arothron firmamentum
GTGGGAAAAGAAAGGAAAATCTTGACTCTGTAAAGGTATGAACAAAAGGAATAAAAGAAATGAATCACTAAAAGAAGAGAGGTGGAGGTGGTGAGGAAGTAAGTAGAGTTGGAGATGCAATAGACTGGGAGGGGAGAGAGCTCGAGCAGCTTCCATTAGTCTTGCTTAACTGAGCTCAGTGTTTATTAATCTACCTTTCTTTTATTGTGTGTTTTTTTTTTTTAATTCACTGAGAAGATCCTGAGTGATTCAGGATCTCTGCTCAGCGACACGCCTCTGGATGAGTTAACCTACGATGATCCCTTATTCAAACATCCAATAACCACCAGACATCTAGTGTGCAAAAACTGTTGAGAAAACAGATTTACTCCATGTTTTAATGCAATACAATAGAGCGCAATACAACAGCGCATCGTGCAGCGAGTGTTTGTGACAGCATGGGTAGCCACCATCTGCATCTTGAATTTGCCTTTGTGTCAGCTGTAGTTGACACACATACAAGCACACAAATTATTTCTGCTGCATTATCACCATTTTTGAATTAAGCACTGTTTGCTTTGATGTTGAAGGTTGCAGCAGCTGTCTGTAAAGCAGCAGATGTCTTCAGTGTCAGAGACACACAAATGTTTATTGTGTCTTATTCAAAGAGATGAAAAAGGCCAAGAAGGTTGGAGAGACTGCTTTCAACCAGGGGATCAGACATTGTCTTTTGAAGATAAATGTCACCGCCAGTGTCGCAAAATAAAATCAAACATGAATTGAAAGGATCATAAGACCTCAAATGTAACCATTTACTTTGTTTACATGAAAACAGTAATACAATGTGAATTAAGGATTGTGGAAGACTGAAATAGCCAAATGTGAGAAGCCAATTGTGAGACAGTTGAGTAAAAGGTTAAAGTTGTGGACTCGTGCTCAGTTCATGGGGGATGTTCTTTCAGTAGAGGTAGAGAGAGAAGAGCACATTAGTGGAATGGGAGATAAATGGAGAAGTGTGTTGGGGAGGTTTATTTCCCATCCTCTCATCCATGAGATCAGGGCAGCGCAACTGAGGTGATTACACCCCACCCTCCTCCAGCTCAGCACAAGCGTTTTGGTTTACTCCAGGTAGTTTTTAATATTGTTCTTTGTTGGTTCATACATGTGCAAAGTTCACACACACACACACACACACATATATAGTTACACCATTAATCTATAGATTTCTTAAAATTTTGACTCAGTATCACTAATTTTTCAGTAATTATAAACACGTTCATTCATTTGATTTCTTTATATAACTCTGTTTTAGATCAAGTTTTTAGATAAATTTATTGCTACACCTTTAGGTTGTTACATAAAGTGAATAGATTAAACTAGTGGTTGTATTATTATGCAGCACTTAAAACAGAACAGACACAATAACAATAATCAGTTAATCGCTGTGAAGCTAAAAATTATTGCCTATTACTCTTGATGCGATCACAGCTGAAGCAAAACAGTCTTCGGTTGGGTATGCACGTGTTATTTATATCAATAAATAAATAAATAAATAAAGAGTTCAACTCTCCAGACGACAAGAACAGCTCACAGATGCTGAGACGTGAGACTCATTCAGACTGAAAGCACAGCAAATTTGACTCCCTCCACACCCAGAACCTGGCTTTGAAGAACATTGCCAGGGAGGATGCAAAGTGCTGATGCTTGAGTCCGTCTCATGAACGCCGCACAAACATCGACATGCACAGTCAGACTCCAACCTGCAACATGAAGAGAAGAAAAACAAGTTCTTGTAATGCATCTCACTTTCAGTCTCCTCCTCACCTTTCCTGAAAACGTGACTGACTTTTTTATATATTTAATATCTTAATTATCTTTGTTGCCTCAGATCTTTTGACTTTCTGAGACATTAACTTTACTGCTTAATACAGTTTCAGATCCGATCCAAACATTTATCTTCCATCCGCCACATGCTCAAGGATAACTTTATTTCTCTCATCTAAATCCAAACTTCCTGCTATGACTGGAACAGAGTCTGGACCCAGAAGCAAAGCAGAACTCAACAGTTGCAGTAAAAGTCTTTAATTGTCCAAAAATGACCAGGGAAATGAACTAAAGATCACTGGATGCACTAGGAAACAGTTTTGCCAAAAAAAAAAAAAAAAAAAAAAAAAAAAAAAGCTAGATTAACTAGGTTTGATTCTTTCTTTGGTTGTTCTTTGTGTAAACAAACTAAAAACACTAGATCAACCAGGTTAAACTGATTCAGAAAATAAACAAAAGCCACAAAGATCCACATGGAGAAAAAACCGCAGTCGAGGGAACTCACAGGCAGACACAGAGAAAACAGCTAGAAGCAAACGTCCTGGCAGCAGGAGCCAGAGGAACCTTAAATACAGGCCATGATAAGATTGGATTCAGGTGTGCACCAATTACTCCAGCATCTGGCTGGAACCGTTACACTTCCCAAATTATTAAACAAGTCATCTTCCTTTTACAAAATGATCCTCCATGTAAACAAGCCTGTCTGTGTTATACCAGCTTTTCTGATCTTCAGTTTCATTGATCACATCTTTACCCAATGACAAACATGGTTATAATCAACGCGAACAACTTTTAATAACATGAAATAATCAATGCCTGATAATAATTTAATTCAGTCTATGCATACGCACATACAAAGAAAGTGTCAGGTTGGGTTTCTGCTGCAAACATCCTGGGGGGGGGCAGTTACCTCTCAATGAAAGACATTAATTTATCAATGAGGTCAAATAATTGTGTTACAAATTCTTTATTCTATACATGGTTTCTCTGTCGCTCTCTCTCTCTCTCCATTTAAAACTGTTTCCATATTTGCAGAAATATTGCAGAACTAGTTATTTTTCTATTCCTTCAGCTCAGAGTTTGGTCTGTCCGATGCATTAAAAGAATGATTTTGTTACTCAATCCAAATTACCACCATAATTACCACCTTCGATTTGTCACACAAAAATGTTTAGCTTCGTCTCCTGAGATAATTCTTAGTTGCCCTCACACTGTTTTCTGCTGTCCATATCTCTACTGTGTGTTGCGAACTGATATAATTTAACTTTTCTTCATGTTGCCTTATCCACTAATGCGTCATAGAATAATGACATGGGGTTACCGTGGTTACCACAGTCGCATCATAGCCTGAAGGTTCACCTTTTGTTTTCCCCGTGTCTACGCAGGTTTTCTTACAGGTTATTATAAATTCACATATATCATTTTCTTTGTTGGTGCAATGTCCCAAAATAAACACCGTATTTTCCGCACTATAAGGCTTACCGGATTATAAGGCGCACCTTCAATAAATGGCCTATTTTGAAACTTTTTTCATATATAAGGTGCAGCGCACTATAAGGCGCATATACAGTCAGTCAAACTTTATTACCGGTAATAGAATACAGACCAGCGTTCTGACAAGTCCATTCACTCCAAAACAAGTTCGTGCATTCACAATACGGTACCGTGCGTACCAGTAGCTCTTATTTGCGCCGCCCTCGTTGAAAACAATGTATTTCCAACTCCATTTGTCACGGTTCAAACGGTTGTGTTTTTTCCTCGAGGTAACGTCAGTGACGCAGTATTTTCGCAACACAGTTTATCTTTTACCAACCGCAAGGTTTATCACGTAGTTAGTGCATTCACAAACGTGCAGGGGAACTTTTCCCCGATTCAGTAAACACGTAAAACAGTGCTACGGTAAATCAAACGTTAGTGCAAATGGTGTAGAACTGGAATTCCCTGACATTTTTAACCGCTTTTACTTCGGCCACGCCCCCTGACTACGGTAGCCACAATGAACCAATATTGATCCATAAATAAGGCGCACCGGATTATAAGGCGCACCGTCGGGTTTTGAGAAACTTAAAAGCTTTTAGGTGCGCCTTATAGTGCGGAAAATACGGTATATCTGTAAAGAATTACTTATAAAAAATGAGAGTTACAATGATTTTCGTAATCTTCTACAGGATGTGGGACCACAGTTAGCAACATAGTGAAGAAGTTCCAGGGACTAAAATCCAATAGCACCAAGCTTTTAGAGCTGGTAGAAATATCAAATGTTGCACACACGCGCACACATAACATTTAATTAAAATTAATCTGTGTATCTGAGTGCAGCTGATGTAAAGATCACTCATAACCTTTAAGGAGACAATTTTCATTAGAACAGCTGACTTAAACCATTTCCTGGCTTATCTGTAGTTTCCATCATTCTAATAGCTTCTGGCTGAAATCTTATAACTTGCTTCAGTGAAGACATGTTGCTTGGCTGAGTTTCACTCTCTATTAAATTTCTAAAATGGACCAGAGGACACTAAAAGTCAGACTCTGAAAATTATATTTATAGCTTACTCTCTAATTAGACGCATCTATAAAACCTGGACCGTACATTTGGCCTTGCAACATTATTCATACAATTTGGAAATTTATATCATTTACAGCCACAAATATAACCGAAATACAAAATCCCGAGGGTAGGTGCTTGATTCCATTTTCATAATGGAGAACAAAAATTATGTCTGCTTGACAAAGCAGACATAAGCAGTAAGTGTTCATTTGGTTTTTGACAGAATAACATAAACAAAAAAAAGAGGCAATTATTCAGTTTGAAACAATTCCAGTGGCCCAAATCAGTAGGATTGTAATGAGGTGAAAATGAGACACTGCTGCATCACTGCTATCATTAAGTCAAAGATGATAACATATTTTCGCATTTAAAAAATCCTCCCCAGTGCAGCTTTAAAGCTGCCAAGGTTAAGAACTTATTTCCCCTGTGAGGCTCGCTGGGTGTAGATGGGTTCTACACTGTCAAGGTTAAAGATTTTATTCCCGCAGATAATGAAAGCCACTGCCTCGTGCGCAATCTAAGCATGTAAACATTTCCATCATGTTTTATTGCAGCCTGTTCACATGACCTGAGAGCTCAGTTGGACAACAACCCAACAGTTTAGCATTTATCAGATGCAGCCGCTTTGTCTTTGCTGCTTAAGCTCAAATGAGCAATAATTTATTTGGCATACAGTGTTGATATGGTGTTTAAATAAAGCCTGGGGGTCTTTTTTTTATTCACCACAATATAATGTAAAAAAAAAAAACACACAACCACAATGTCAATGAGTTCAGTCTGCAGCGCTGCGAAGCTCACAACGAAGGAGAAAACTCCCCATTTTTCAGTGTGATGCATAGCAGTACCTGCCTGCCATCAAAGTTCTGTTGGAAAATTTCCATCAGCTTCCGCACAAAGTAGCCACGATGATGTCAGAGACTGCTCTTCATCTGCTGAAGAAGAGATGTGCGCGTCATATGCCTCTCCTCCAGTGGCTCTTTAAAGGAGCACACTGCTGCCATCAGATCAGGTCCTGTTGCCTTGGCCCTGAACCTTGAGATTTTGATGAGATGTTGTGTCCACCAAAATGACACAAGCTCCATGCTGTCATCATCCCTCAAATGCATGTAAAGCCTGGCCTTGGCATTCTCCGGCTGGGACAGTAACATCTGCAGGTCTTTCATGACAGCCAAAAATCCCCAGGACCAGCTAACATGGATGTTGCTTCACCAAACGAATATTTACACAAGGAAACTGATTTAGAAAGTTTAGACCTTATGTTTTCACGAAACTTGGAAATATCTTCAAATTTAAATTCAACTGACCCTCAGCTGACTTTTGCATCACAGTGGGATTTTTTGTTGCTGCACAGCACCCGGAAGAGAAGCTTCAGCAGAATGTTTTTTCAGTGTCATACACATTCAGAACAGCTGATTCCTGAGGATTTTAACTGAATCGTAGTCATCCTCACCTCTGTCTTTTGGTTCTGTTACTATCTCCTTAATATTGTAGCGGCCTTTAACATTACCATATCAATAGTTCTTTCTACACTTGTCTATGAATGTTTCTTGACAAGTTTTTTTTTTTCAAGGTTTTTTTTTTTTGCCTCTTTCCATATTTAGACAGTGAGATTCTAAGCGACTGGGTGTGTGTCTCACCATCATACATCTGCAGAACCTCAAAGGAAAACCATCTGCTCTTCACTCTTCTCTAAATAAATGCTGATTTATTTTAAACAATCATTGTGGAACTTCATCAGTAGTCAAAGAAAACATAACCAAGACGTCTGGATTTATTCTGATGTCGAGACTTTGAGAAACTGTGGCCCAAACTGTGATTAAAAAAGACAAACAAATGCTAAAATGTGACAGATATATTTGAACAGCTTCACTTTGTTTCTTAAATAATCTTTCTTCAGTTGCTTTTTGAACATTATTAAAATCCTAATAAGAAAGGGGTAAAGAAATGTTCCAGAGTTCTTTCCATATCTATCATCTGCTGTTGATAGGAATTAATCAGGCTGAGGCAAATTGAGATAAGAATGCCCAAAAGAGAAGAACTTAGAATGAGTCATTTATGTGTCATAATGATGTAGAGGGATAACATCGATTCCTTTAACCAGGCTGACCACCTGGGACAGATGACTTCATAGTGATAAAAATGGGACTATAAGAGGAATTTTTTAAAAAAGGAAAATGGAGGATTAAAATTAAACAGCAGCATTCAACTTTCCTATTATTGGTGGGCAAGAAGACAAATGGAAGACAAACTAAAAGAATAAAGAAATGTCAAAAAAGGCTGTCCAACACTGCTTTCATTAAAAGAAGTCGTGAGGACAGAGAAGACAGCAGAGTTAATTTATGACATGCTGGGGGATGTTTGTTTGCCTTTGCTGCAGATAATAATGGATGGATGATAAATTAAGATCACTTTATAAACTGGGCGAAGCTAAAACATGACTTGACTTTGAAACAAAGTCTGTGCTGGAAAAAAATGATGAAAGAAGGACAGAGTAATGAATTTGACGCAACAGCCCGTAGCCCTGAATTTTAATATGAAGCAAAAGGAGACAGAAAAAGAAATAAGACAAGTCTCCGATATGACCTGGAAGTTGAAGTCAGAGATTGTTAACCCAACCGTGAACCCAAAGGTCATTTCTACAGGCAGCATTCATCCTACAAATGTCTCTCTAAACCAGGATCTATTTGGTGGCCATGCATGATAGTTTGTGGCTAGCCACTAGCTGATTTGCATCCTAAATTAACATTTAACGAAAAATAATTAGACAGCAGAGGACATGCATCTTAGAAGATAAACTGAACGGTGAGTATTATCAGTACAAATTAGCTTCCATTCTAACTAAAGGTTAGACTGGAACACAAAACAAAGCTGGAGATGGGATTGGTGGCCAAAATTTGAAAAAAAAAAAAAAAAAAGGCACATCTAGTAAATGTCAGCAAGCTTTACCTTGTTTAATTTTAACTGTTTACCAAAAAATACTGAAAATGGTATGCCCTGAAAATGGTCAACCATTCCATTTCTGAGAGAGCGAAAGCATCCGCCTGCTGTGATTGAACTTATAAATCCACATCAGACTTGGAAGCTGAGCACAGTCACAGGAAGATCTCTTGCTTAACTTTAACCTTGGTAAGGTCTCAACTTTAACCTCCAGCAGGATGACATGTAAAGAAAAGTCTAGATAAGGCAACAGGAACTTTTTCCAGTTCAACAGGGTGAGTGAAGGACAGAAAATGAATTGTGTAATGAATGAGTTGAAAGGATAATGAGTGGGTTAGCTTTTCCAGACCAGTGGTGGAGCTAAAGTTCTGATTTGTTTATGTACAATCAGTAATCTGCAACAAGTGATTGTTTTTGATGAAACTTTCTGTCTGTCCTCCTTCATGTGTGTGTGATCACCTGCAGGTCTGCCTGAAAATCACGATTCACAATCAAATACTCTCCTCTGCCAAAATTGTTAGGGGACTCCGTCTTCCATTTTTAACCTCATCCCCTCACGGTAACATGGGGATGACCCTCCTGCCCAAACGTGCGCTCTCCCCAGAGTTCTTGAAACAAACTTGGTGCAAAATTAAACATTTTGTCTGAGAGGAGCTGAAAACAATAAATGAATGAAAATCCCAACAAGGCATTTCAAAACAAGATAATCTCAGTTTAATCTCTTATTTGTTGAATGAAAGATAAAGGAGCAACAGCTTTATGTAAGTTTAATCTCTTTCTGAGAACAAGGAGTGTGTTTTATCCTCTTGGCTCACTAACAGCAAAAACAAATCCTCAAAAACACAGAATGCTAACCTCATTAAGTTCTCTCAGCTTTATCTTGTGGATTCAGCCGAGGTTGCTATGGTGCAATAACCCAACGGGCCAATATGCCGCTCTTGTCTTGGCTCTAATTAATTGGGGGTGTGCTAACAAAAGGCTGTGGTGAGCAGAGCGTGGTGTCCGCACTGTCATCTGTTACAGCATCATTTTTTTTTATCATGCTTGCTCCTCATGAATCTGCCAGCAGATCTCAAGATGTATTTAGATGCATTTCTCATCAGCTCATGTTGAAAATGTCTATTTTTAACTGACTGTGTGAGTTGAACGCTGTGGCTTTGTTTTGCAAAATGTTATTGTGTGATCACCAAGATAAGTTGTAAGTAAACTGAGTTTTAGGCATTTATTTAATCTTGTCATATTAAGATGTTTGGAAAGAGACTTGAAATGCATTAACATTTGATGCCTCACCTGTGGGGCTGAATCCTGACTCCTGATGGCTGGTACTCTGGTACACTGGGCGCATGTGCAAGGACACACACAAATGAAATGATTATGACATCATGAAAGCATTGTGACAGCATTAATTAAGCCATTTTCATTCTGACAGAGAAACATTGTTTATGGAGCCATTGCTGAAGAAATGATCTCGCTCAGCCAGATAGAGGTAAAGGAAGAGGAGAATGAAAAACGGCAGGTGAGAAGATTTAAACATTGGCTAAAATCAATACAGAAAACAAATGGGGACCTAGGTTTTATTAGGAAAAACTCAGAACACAAAATACTGGTCCTGGATTTGCTTTCCTGCTGTGAAAAGCCCGTGTTTACCTTCCACATGCATGTTCTGTGTGTGAGTAGGGAGTCTCATACATGTTGTCAAATGTAATGCAGCAGGCAATAGCCAATGCCATTAATCAATATCAAACATTCTCTGACTCACAAACAAGGCTAATAACACAATCTCTGCTGTTTGTAGCAGGTGGGAACTTTGGGAATTTGATCACACACACGCACACACACGCACACACACACAAGAAATGATAACCAAACATCTCCTCCTAACAGCTTGGAAAATGGAATATCAATCCAAGCTTGAACACAATGTGTCATGCTTTAATTCATTGCTGCTGCTTTAGATGCTTTCCAAATTCGAGTGTCAGCATTGCAGCTGTTCGCTCACTCCGTGCTCAGCTAACATAATGCTACAGCCTTGTTTTAAATAGCAATCTCTCAGAGGCAATTGGCCCTATCCTGCAAGCCACCACATCTTATGCCATCCGGTAACAGCTTTCCCAGGATTCTGATAGGCTGAGATGCCAGCTGGCTAACAATGATGTATAGTTTATTTACTGAACTGAAACAAGGTTGATAAAACCATGTGGAGGATTTCAAAAAGAAGGTATTTCTGCTGGTGAGGTAGTGGTATAAATTCTTTTGTTCTTTGTGTCCTTGTTGATTAATTCTGTCATGGTCTTCCACTTCCATGTTTTTCATGTGTCCATATTGGGTCAGGTAGTGTAATAAAAGTAAAATATTGAGGGTGAAAAAAGACACACTTTTACAGAAAACCTACCTCAAATTAAAGTTTAACCCTTTGACATCTTGTCACAAATTTGGGATTTTGCAGGGATATGCTGTGTCTTTGTGTTGGCGTCCTTGTCAGATGGTCAGATGACCTGCAAGACAGGTGGTTTTATCAGTTTTAGCCAGGGAAGTGTTTACTTGATCACTTGTGTGTCTCCTCTTCTTTTAGCCCGGTTTGACCCCCATTAACACAGCAGGAATGACTTTTGACCCCTAAAATCTCCCATGACCTCCTTGTTCCCGCTGGCCATCTAATTAGGCCCTGAAGAGGAAGAACAGGGCAGAGGGAGCCGAGCTTTCTCTTAGCTAACAGAGAACAGAACACAAAAATACCACATGTGGAAAATCTGCAGCTTTTGGATACTTGCTTTGTCTCTTTTTCATTTAAGTTGAATTCTCTTCTTCCTAATTATTAGAAATTCCATTTATTTTTCATTCCACAAGACCTCTAGTGCTTTAGTGTAGATCTATAACATAGACTTTTGTTGACTTGTACATTTTTGATTGTTAAAAAAAATCCTTAATTTTTTTCTAGTTATTTTCTGTTGTTATTTTGGTGATGGAGCAGGTTTTTCTGCCAGTCTGTTGAAGTGATGTACTGAAGAACAGAGTTTGATTTAGACGTGTTGCTCAGGGTGGTCTTAAAAACTGATTAATATCTTTCACTGTGATGCACTTTAAATGTAAGGGAAAACTGAAATAGTAAGTAAGCGCTTGTTTGTTGTGCAGTGAGAGGA
>BJFM01001360.1:0-16305 GCA_016586285.1 Arothron firmamentum
TCGGGCGTATGTTACCGCCTCATGACGGATGGCGTGAGTCCGGATCTCCGCTACCAGGGGAAACTCGTCAGGGTCGATCCAGATGATGCTGAGGTTGGGGTTGTTGGTGTTCTCTCTCGCCACCTCCTTCAGGATTTCCAGGAACTCGTAACCGTCTGGGTGAGAGTTCAGGAGAAGGGCTGGTCAAAACGAGCTGGCCTCCATACAAGATCGCGTCAGCAAACTGCCGACTTATCTGTGCAAAAACAAACCTGGGTCGTCCTCCTCTGCGAAGGCAACGATGTGCTCTCCGTCGATGTCGTCCTCCTGTGGAAACGCAAAGACGCGGAGAATGTCAGGGTCCACCTTTGAAACAAATGCCACAGGAGAGACGGTTCTCTTACCCAGATCTCGTACATGCTGTGAGGGTGAAGCTTCCTCAGAGTGGGCCTGAAAGGTTCAAAACGACAGAAGAAGAATCAGCTCTGGTGCTGACCCGAACGGTGTTACCGCCAGTAGCTGACCTGTCGTGCTGTTCGATATACTCGACGAGCTCAGACTCGACATAAGGTTTCCCCGGGATGGTGACGGGCTCCTCCATGAACGGCTCGTAAAAGTCGACCTCGTTCAGCTTCAGTTTCAGTTTCTTGGCGATCTGAAATAACACGGAGAGAGAGAAGAATTGAGGAAACAAATAAAATGACACGTGTGTCTTGCGTTCAATGTAAAGTTCAATTAAGAGGTTAAGAAATTGCATAAACAAATGAAAAAAACTTGAAACCTTTGGATCAAATGTGGCAAAGAACTTGATGAAGGGGTGGAACTCCTCCGCCGCATCGTCATACTCGATGAAATCTGAGCGGAAAAGGAGGACAAGTAGTAAACAAACAAGCAGGACAGCAGTCGTTGATGAGCTTGAAGCTCGGCCTTGAACCTACGGGGAGATTTCTCGCTCTTGAAATAGCCCACCAGCTTGATGACGTCGTCCATGTTGTGGAAACCCTTCAGCTCGCGCTCGTTGTCGATGATCTCCACGGGCTCTTCGATGACCTGCTCCACAAAATTCCCGTGAGAAGTTCAGGGACGGAGGCTCGTCTGACGACCACGACCTCATCGCTGACGTCACACGGGTTTACTTACATCGTACAGGAACTCCACCAGGGTGTCGGCGGCCAGTTCGCCGTCGTACTCGATGATCTCGTTATCGGCAAAGATGTAAATACTCTCCACCTCATCCAGACCTGGTGAGAAAACACAGCTTGTTCATGATTTTAAGGGGTCATAAAACACACTTTGATTAAGCGTGTATAATCAAAGGTCAGAATTAAGCAGCCCAAGTAGCAGCTAATATCAATATTTGATCCACTGGATGCAGTCTGTTTTCACTTTCTTTCAGTCTCTTTTGTTTTTTTTTTTAATTCAGCACCGACAGATGACATCTTCAAACACTAGAGAGCAGAATTGGACCACAAACTCGTCTCCAGGCAGCTGCAAAATTGACTAATTGTCACGTTTTCTGGTCAGTTCATCGGAAAACACAGTGGATAAAATTAAAAAAAAAGACTGCTTTAAAACTGCAAACATTTTGGGATCCACAAACACAAAGGTTTCAATAGTGAGGGAAAAAAGGAAGCGCATAACCTTCAGAGAACTCAGCAGGAGTCCATGTGTGGCGGTGGGTCCACCAGACAAGTCTCCACCAGCCACGCTTACCCAGTTTCTTGGCAACAGCGGAGTCCTTCTTTTCATCCACAAGGCCGAAGCCGATGTCCTCATCATCGAGATCTTCCAGGACCTGGGCGGCAAGCTGCAACAGAAGGAGTGAGCCAAGGTGAGATCTGAGGTACGGGGGCCGATTCCACCTCGACCCCTGACCTCACGGCCAGTCCGTTTACCCCCAACCACCACCGTGATGCGTCGTATTTCCGAGCCTCAAAAGCGTTGGATCGCTGCCTTTGCTCTTTCTAAATCGGAGTGAAACTGAAGCCAACAATTGACAGCCGCCGTAGCTGCAGCCAGAGCGGCGTGGAGAGCGAGGCTCCCAGAAGAACAAGGGGGGGCGGAACACGAGCCAAAACACGCTGAGGGGAAGAGATGCTGCAGCAGGTGTGGCCGAGAGGAGAGCAGCTCTGAGTTAGTGGTGCTGACACGCCTGCTCAAACACCGTGCTGTGCTTCACATTTCTGACAGGGTGACGGCATCTTTCACTCATTAAAGTGACACGCAAACAGCGTCAGGAGCCAAAAGTGCACAGATTAAAGCACATGCAGACATGCATTACACTTTCTTTCCTGAGCAGTGATCTTGTTAGTCGCTGAAATCCGAACATGCTAATCTGGTTTGAAAGATTGGGAGATTTGACGACGGGATGAGAGCGTAACAGCGTAATGAGGAGCCGACAGCTGCCTGCTGCGAGGACTCGACTCATTGCTTTTCCATTTAGGGCAATTAGGCCTCCTGACAGAAGTAATTAAGCCCACAAAATATTTGTAATGAACTAACGAGAGACTCACAGTCTAGGTCAGTCGGACGAGATGACATCATGGTCAACACATGTTTGATGTCCAGGATTAGCGCTTAATGAATTCACAGTTTGCACTGTTTTGAGAGCCAGGCAGACAGGCTGCTAAGCAGTCACCCCAAAAAGACGACACCCAGAGAACACTTTTCCCTCACCCTGCCGGCCCAACGGAGCCGTGAGCTAGCTTCTACAGACTGCCCAGGCACCTTGGAACACGCTGGACGCAGCGTCTGGCAGATGGACCTTTGGGTCCAAGCATGGAGGAGATGTAGAGAACACTGTGCTGACTGCTGAACCGACACCTTT
Organism: Arothron firmamentum; assembly: GCA_016586285.1. NCBI lineage: Eukaryota > Metazoa > Chordata > Actinopteri > Tetraodontiformes > Tetraodontidae > Arothron > Arothron firmamentum. The sequence goes on from BJFM01001360.1 coordinate 2,807, forward strand.
TGATGCAGGCAGTGTAATGTGCCGGGGTGGCATCTCGGACTGCAAAAGCTGCCATCGCTTCAGAGCTTGAGAGTGGAGAGGCCTGCCAGCAGTCCTTCTCCCACCCCACTGAAGACTTGAGGGCTCAGCTTTGCCCCCCCAGAGTGAGCAACACTTCCACGTTGGCCGGACTTGCGACACATGCTGGCTGAAGCAGCCGGAGCTCCTGTTTGTTCACTGAATTGATTGGTAAACCGTCAGTATGTCCTCCTCACTAATGCTAATGCTATACGAGGGTCTGAAGCAGAGATCACCGAGCAGCAGAAAGGCTGTCCTGGGGGGGGGCAGCTGTTGATGTTGATGAATGGAAGAAGATATTCGAGATGCAATTTAACACTCAGCAGCCACCAAACCTCCCTCTGGCCCTCTCCACTGTTTTATCCTGATAAAAAAGTCACTTTTCTGCTCTCTGTGCCCCAAATTAATTTGACATCATTTCAGCTCCCTCCCCCCCACGCACTCTTCCAATAACCCGACCCGTGCGCGCGTTTGAGTGCATGGAGCCAAGTGGGAGGTCAGCGGTGTCATTGCCTGGCTAATCAGTCAGCATCAGCTCGCCAGGTGACTCTGGATGAGGGCAGACTGCCATGCTGAGCTGTCAGAAAGGCGCGTTCGGGTCTCAGCAGCACTCGGCAGACGCAGTCCGTTGAGCTGGCAGGGAGCGGGGGGTCAGATTTCTTTTACTAGATCTGCCGGTAAGCTTGCTCTGGATGTTTATAACTCAGGTTAACCCATACGCTGCTCAGTCTGGCTTTGCTGCAGCGTAACTTGGCCTCAGGTCTGTATGTTACCAATATATAAAACAATGATCTGGCAAAAGAGACATTATTTCTATTCAATTTAGAAGAGAAGTCAAGCTGGCAAAAACATGGAGGTAATGTTCTCCCTCCCACAGTTCTGATGCTTTGAAAAGTCTCGATGAATCACTGATTTGTGTGCCAAAGTGTGACAGCAGCCGCTTGTTAACAACTCGAGCTGCCGAAAAAAACCCAAGTACGCTAGCTTCGCTGTCAGCATGTCCGACCATTTCATACAGCCACATCGTTGCATTTGATGTTACTGTGGCAAAGTGGATGCAAAACAGATTTTCCGCAGTTAAAGGCTTCAAACGTGTCGCTAATTGATGAATTTTCAAAAGAAAAAAACTTTAAACTTTCATAAGTGATAGGATTACTTATAGGAAACTAAAGATTCACTACGTTTCAGTCAAGTGGAAGATAAGTGAAAACAACCAGTACGATAGACATTTACGAAAGGCCTTTTTGCAATTAAATACAAATGTACCTCTACGGACGCCAGAAACGGTTGCTTTGTTTCGCCAGATTGTCTTTATTTCACTTAACCGAGCCGAGTCACCATGAGTGTAGTTTCATCCTACTGTGTATTTAAAGTGCTCCTGGCACGTAACGGTGTTTTTATGATGTTTCTAGTTCTGCAGATCATCTAACAGCTTGTGAGGAGCTAAATTCCTTCATCGCTTCCTGACTTATTTTTGAGTGATCCGACGGTGTTGATCCCTTTGTTTCTGTCCAAAAACAAAATGGAACTATGGGCATGACTTGGGCGAAAAATATGATATTTACTGTTGTCGCCAGGCAACATCTCCCGTCCCGAAATGGCTGGAGGTGCGGATGAGTGTTAGGATCAGCATCAGCATCAGCATCGTTAAAATCAAGAGCATCCTGAAAAAGTCAGTTTGCTGTCCTGGCTCTTCTGCCTGACCCCCAGCCGAGAGCCCTAAATTAATAATGGCTCACTCATCATGGTGTTCCACACCAGCCGGTTACGCAACACTGTGCCGACATGGTCGTGAAACATTCATGCACAACAGCCGACCCACACCCCTGCCTCCAGCCTGGGGAAATGCAGGGCTGGACGATAGCAGCTAGAGATCTGCTCGAAAAAAATTGACAATCAAAGGAGGAGCTTTTATGCTTTGTTCTCTTAATGAGCTTAGATCTGTAAAGAAACATCTTTTGATTCTTTTCGAGGCGGTTTCACCTTTATTCAGGGAACATCGTGGCCTCTTTGGAGTCCTGATGAAACACTTAAAAAGCTTTCGGCAATCTGCACAGCAGGCAGGCGGAGTCACGACAACAAACTGAGAGGACAGAAGTGTCCGCGACCGTGTGCGAGTGACTCACTGACAGAGAATAACAGAGAGCATTTTATCAAGAAGGCTCCCTGCTGGATTTGTAGAGCTCAATTTTTGGGGTGCTGGTGGGTTTCATGAATCTCTGCAGGTCATCAATGTAACAAAGACGTTTCAACAATCATTTTCAGCAGCATATTTGATCATGGGTGTGAGGACGTATGAATGGATTCACAGGAAATGCACATATGAAAGACCGACTGAAGAAACATCTCTGTATCTATGGAATCATTCGCCATGATTCCATAGACATGAAAAGATCTTTCATGTTATCTCTTGGGCTCCTGCATGTCCCAAAGGCATTTTTCGGATAAATAATCTACACGAGGTCATTTGGAGATGGAGGAACCATGGGAAAATTTCAGTCAGTTGCGGCGTGGGGGTCGTCAAGACGATGGGCGGGGGGGCACACACACACGTTCGGGGGGGGGGGGAGTAGGCTAATTTTAGCATTGAGGAAACAGCATGTGGGGCTGCTGCCATGGACCGCGGGAACTAATTTAGGAGCTGCTGACACGTCTCTGGTCCGAGTTGCAAACTGGGTGGATTAACAGCTGAACAGTACGAGCAAACTTCCCCTTCCCTCAAACGCAGTCAAACTTCCAAATCTCCATTTTGCCTGGGTGTATTTTTAAAAGCAACACATTTGCGCTTTCCAGGAGTACCAAAACTCTAGCCTAATTTTCAGCTGGTTGTGTCAGGTCTTTTACGGCTCTGGCTGGAGTGCTGATGGTGGCCTCATCGAGACTGTCGGCTCTGTCTTGAGAATTCAAAATTTATCCCCCCAAAAAAGGAGGAATCTGTGGAACTGGAAGGAAATGGGCACATTATAGTGACAGCCTCATCCTCACTGTTGCGGGCCAAGTCTGTCACTTGCCAACGGATCCCCTCCCCGGATTCAAGAAAGCGATCCTGGATTCGGTTCTATATTAGGGCCAGCTTTAACTCCACTTGCCTAGCTCGTCATCCAGGGTTACTGAGATTTAGAAGATGCTAGAAGGCTCAAACTGCCCCTGACAACAGGACACTGTCGCTGTCATTAGAGAACAATAAGTGGTCCCTCAGAAACATGGTAACATAGAGCAGAAACGCTGAACAGCATATTACCATAATGCTTATATTCCAGTTTTATTTGTGCAATGTTTCATTAGGGAAAAATATGGCATAAACCCTTCACTGTCCTGTAGCAATAAAAGATTCTGAATTCTTACATTTGAGAATATCTCTCAACAAACCAAATTGCAGCTTTTCCTTTCCTTTATAAACTGATCCAGCGCCTGAAATAGCAGATCCCAAATTAGCCTCTCCTCTTCAATCACCGACACCCATTAAAAATGTACGCATGAGATTTATTGTGAAAGACATGCTAATGGTTCCCATGGTGACAGCCTGACCTTTTCCCGGGTCTCTCGGTAGCTGGCAGGAAATGAGAAAGAATGAGGCAGAAGCGTTCGTCAAACCCTGAAGAGTTCCGGTACATCATGACACCTTTTCTACGAGATACGATAATTAGAGGCAACTGAGAAAAAAAATGGAGGGGGCAAAGGATTGGCAGCGATTTCCTTGAAATGCTTCCTGTGTGGAGTGCTTACAGGTCTCTGGGGCATCTTGTCACAATGAAACAGGAAATAAAAACATATTTCTGGGCAGGTGAAAGCAATTTAGTTCACAGCAGAGCAGTGATTGAGGAACATGGGTGTTTTACACCGTGAAAAATTACAAATGGATTTCATCACCGCTTTAAGGGATGTTTGCTACATTTTCAGCCAGCTTCTTAGAAAGCAGAAATCATGCACAGACTCCCTTAAGGACACAACAATGAAGGTTCTCCACGATGGCTACGTATAACGTTCAGTTAGTCACTTTCATGAGCACACAACAGCTAGCTTTTATTTTAGCCTGCTTGCAAAACACACAGTCGCAACCACAATGGGGCTTAAAGCTGAGGCGAACGAGGAGGGGGTGAAGACAGTGGATTATTTTACACAGAGTAAGAGGTCCTCAGTCGGGGGTCAAAGGCGTGCGTGCTGGAAATATTTTTGGAGTAACAAAGTGCATCAAGTTGAACTTTTCAGAATGAAAATGCTGAGCGTAACATTCAAAAGGGTCACATTTTGGAAACAAACATTTGTTCTGTTGAAGGAAAAGGCCAAAAGATTAAGTGCTAGCATGAGTACGCCTCGAAATATGCAGGACAAACTTAACTGGTCAACACTGCTTTCACCAGACATTAAACAAAGACAGGATTATCCTGGGAAATGTAATGTAAGATTGCTAACAGGGTAGATTGAAATTCAAAACAAACATGAAAACAAAAAAACGGCTGAGCAGCATCACCATCATCAAGCATTAAAAGCTGGTTTAGCCTGCTTTCCCATTTTGAGATCTGCAGAATCAGAGGTGTATAACCAGTTATTTTGAGCATCCTTCCTGGGCACCTCATTTGCTCTGCCCTCATTGGCTGAACAATTGTGCCTGGCTGGACGCCTGCTACAGCCTCACAGGCCCAGCAGGGTCTTGTTCCGGTAGGCCGACACTTGGTAGCGCTGGGTTGAAATTGATCAGATCAAATGACCCCAGTGTGTAAATAATGATTTGGGAGTTTAGCCTGTTGTCACAGGTGTGTGTAGCTGTGGGCAGAAATGTTCCAAACATGACTCATCCCAGGAGAGCTTTTAGCTTCTTGCTAAACATGCAGAACTGTCTCGGGCTATTTACAGAGGTGACTGAGGGAGGCTCGTGTCGGGTACGTTGTCCCAGTGTAAGGAGACACCGCTATTCTTATAGGACTGCTGATAGAAAATTCAAACCATTCTCTTTTCTACTGGACACTGATTTGCAGAGCCACTAGAGGAAAAACTAAACCCATGAACCGACCACAGTCACACTGAGAAAATCTGAGGTGCTTCAAAAAGGAAAAATTCCTTCCTGTATCAATGAACTGGTCGTGGGGAACGCCTCCTTCTCCCATGACTTGCACCTGGACTTTTGCCACTTTCTACTTCTACACAGGCCTGAAGTTTCAAAGCCATGACTGTGCATCCTGTGAATCCTCAACTGGAGCCAACTTCTCCACATTTCCCCTCTTCCAAACATGACTCTTCACCCACATGTGATTTGGTAGCAGACCCACCTCCAATGCCAGCTCCTCTATCTGCAACTGCTTCATGGCACTGCGGTTCCCGTCCACGTTTTTATGGTAGTAGATCACCATCACGTCGTACTTCTTCATGATAGACTTGTAGTTCTTGGCGCCGAGGTCGTGGACGCGGTCTTTGCCGTCATACTCTGGGATCTCCAAGCCCTTCTCCCCCCAGGAGAGTGTCCCCAAGGAGATGAAGACCCCTAAAAACACCCAGCTCCACTTCATCGTACCTGGCAGTTGCGAGAACGTGTCTCCTCAGAGCCTTAACCGTTGATGTGGGGGGAAACGTGCACTGTTCGTGTGTTAACGTTGTCCCTAGAGCAAGTCGGTGTCGAGAAGTTAGGAACACAGCCTGCTTCCTTTCCCCACCGGCTAAAGAAGAGCCAGTTTGACCGCAACAACCTCCCTTTAAAATAGACACACACGTGGTTCCAGTGATGTCACTGGTCAGGGAAAGGGGGGGTAAGGGAGACACTGATCCCACTTGCCCAAGAGCACAACCCAGCTCGCCGTGGGGTGGGGGTGCTTCGGTCGCACGGCCACCTGTTTGAAGCCGAGGCTATGAAAAGGGACGGTGGGTGTGTTGGGTGTCTAGAGAGCTCCAGATCCCAGCTCTGGAGGACTTAAGGTATGGACAGATGTATGCAGGGAGCTTGAGGAAAGAAGAGCTCCAAGATGCCATTCCCATATTCAGTTTTAAGGTGTCTGGCCCCGGCTAAAAATAAGGACTCTGAAAGATGGGGGCCATGCAGAGGCTCTCTTGGAAAGGTGGGCACTGATGGAAGGGCAGAAATGGAGACAAAATCCGGCTCCTTTCCTAAACATGCCCATAAGGTTGGCAGGAGACTTGGTGTGTGAGTGGATGGTGGCTGGGATGGACTCCAGCACAACCAGCAACCAGAACAGAAGAAAAAACAGAGGGAAAAGCCACGATGGCTAAGCTCTGGGTGAGTGGGTAAGCAGGATGGAACCTGATATCGCAACACCAACTCCCCAGCTGCTCCTGCACAACAATTCATTTCTTCATTTTCTTTCCACTTTCCAATAAAAAAACACCGCCCAGGAGGCACAAGCTAATTGCTAACACTGCTTTGATGTATTTCAGAGGCATCAGGAAATCACTGGTTCATTAAAAAAGAAAGTTCTTGTTGATGGAGGGTGTCAGTGCTGTTGAATGAGGGATGAGAGATTTTCAGCACCCACTCTGGGAGCTGTCATGTAAGACAGCTGACACACCACTATTACATGTGCTATGTTTCTGCACAACTGTCAGACACGTATGTGCAGGATAATTTAGAGGAAATGATGTGATGTGCTATTAGCTCACAATTAACTTTGAAAAACACGATCGGCCTTCCCCAGCAGGGCCGGTCAGACGGTCTTGAAGGATGTGAGGTACCACTGAGCATAAAATATAAAGCACCGTGAGAAAATTAGCAAGCTTTTCTTGAAAAAAAATTTAAAAAGCTGTTGTGGTTTTCCTGTCAGGCAGCGGAAGGAACTCGACACTGATAATGACAAACCACAAACATCCTCTTGCCGTGTTCATCACTTTCATTGCTGAGAAACCTTCTCCTCTCGCTTAATCAAACCATCAGCTGCGTGACCGCAGTGCGTGACCGCAGCGCGCCACCTCGTTCGCTGTCCAGAGGCGCGCGCGCGTGATGGTCGAGCACCGTGGCACCCTGACCTGTTGCGCCTGAGGCAAACGGCGCCCTCCTGTGGCAGCTGCATGAACAAACCTCACCGCTGCATGTGCGTACTGTTGCTAGGGTAACCGCTCAAAGGCTTTGTCAACCGCAAGCTACTACCAGTAGCGACGAGTAGAACGCTTTTTCGTTTGGGAGCAGTCTGTTCTCGGCTGCTTCTGATGGTGACCGAGGTGGGATGGAGCCGCGATCGCTTCCGTGCTCAACATCACCTCCTCTGCGAGGGTGACAACGTTACATGTCTGAGCAGGAGTGCTAATGACATCCTGTGTTCCTTTGCAACTAGACGGATGCCAGACAGAGGAAGAAGAGGATGAGGACGGAGAAATGTTCAAAGATGAGCAAATATGAGTGCCTGAAAATGCATAGTAACTGGGAAGTGATAGAGGGTAATTACAGGAAGCAGAGGGTCGATGAGCTGCAATTACAGAAACAATTATATCAAAATAGCACACCAGGGTTAAACTAATCCACAATCAATCCATTAAGAGTATTTTTTTAAATATTAATGTAAAGTAACCATGTGCAGATGGAAAATGTCATCCCTCTCACAGCTCAACAACCGAGTGCAGCGAACTAGAAACATATTTTCACACATTCTGCTTGTTGTCCTGGTGACGCTGAAACAGCATATCTACGGTCTGCTGGCTGTAAGTGTGAGAAAAATAGGCCAAAGGGGGACATTTAGTTACATTTGGCCAGCATTTGCTTTACAACTGTGTCGCTCGTGTCTGCGTTTTTCCAGCTTTTCCACATTTGTTTTTCTTTTGTGGCTCTACTCTGAGTCAGGCTCTGACGTCCACGAACATCGCTGAATGATGGGTTTCATCCACAGAGATGTTTTCAGATCTTCGCTGGCCCATTATCAACATTTCCTGAAATTTCATTAAAAGCCATTCATAACTTTTTGAGTCATTTTGGAGACAGCCAGAAAAACGCTGTCACGTAACCTCCTTAGCAGAGGTAAAAATAACACTATCATACAACTGAATAACACTGTTATATCACTAAAAAATACTGAATAACTGGATCACACTGGAACACACATGACCACCAAAGTCATATAAACGTGTGGTAATCCTAGATTTAACAGACTTGAAGGGATGAGTCCACTTAAAAGTCCTTGGAAGGACTAGGAACATGACTGTCCTTAGGTCAGTCTGTGCAGAGACACAACATATAGCGACAAGCTATAAAAGCTAGCTCACGTGCTCAGCTGTGCATTCAAGATGTCAAAAAACATTACTGACTAGAATTTCTGTTATGAGTAATCTGGACCCAAGTCACAGCCCTGCCCACACACACACACACACACACACACACACACACACACACACACACACACACAATGCCACCTCCCACCAGGGCTTTGCTGGCTCTGCCCCCCCCAGACCGCCCCACACTTACTGTTCGTATGTTGACGTCATTGTTGCAAAATGCTTCGGCGCAACATTTGCTCTGAAACACAGGGCAGCGCGCCTGAAACGTGAATAAAATCAAAGAAGTTCAAACTACAAAAGAGGCAACACACACACATATACTCTCACACACGCACACACATGCAGGGAGATTCTGGCACTGAAACACTGGTGTCCAAGCAACCAGAGACGGGAGAGACGCTGGTTACACAAGCAACTGGGGTTCTTGGGCTTTTCACAGTTCATGGGTTCTGTTAGATCAGGTGACACGATCCCAACATCTTCCCGGGCTGCGAATAAAAGGGCAGGGTGAAGAAGTAGAGCCCTGGAGGTGAGCAGATGTCAAAGATCTTTCTTTTTTTAACTGACTTTAGCATAGCTGCCATCATTTTAGACGTTCATGTTTTGATGTCGGAAGATTGGATGCGCAAATGACCAGATAATGACTGGGATACAGTTGATCAGGACATTCATGCAAGCAACAAAGATGCAAAATACTTTGTATTTACTGCTTTTGCTGATACTGGGAATTCATTGTGATGCTGCTGACTGTCAAACCACACACTCTTTTCTGCAGAACCTTTCCCTCCCATGATGCACTGCAGCAGACATCATATGGATAGCTGGTTTTTAAAAAAGGAGTGAATTGGAAATGAAATAAACGCAAACAAATGCGCGCTTGGTTAGGAGCCCCCCGCTGAGGGGAATCTGTCTGTGGAGTCTTTTACATTTAGACTGTCAAGAAATGTCAATATGAGGATCCTACTTGACAGTTGGCTGATGACTGGAGGATGACATGTTGCTAAGTAACAGAGAACCTGACAGACTGACTGATGGAGCTTCAGACCGAACATTTGGAGTGAGTGGGATGGGCACGAGCAAGTCTCTTTGAGTGTGTGTGTGTGTGTGTGTGTGTGTGTGTGTGTGTGTGAGTGTGTGTGTGTGTGTGTGTGTGTGTGTGTGTGTGTGTGTGTGAGTGTGTGTGTGTGTGTGTGTGTGTGTGTGTGTGTGTGTGTTTGTTGTAGTGGCGTGGTTGAACTGTAAACCTGCACTTTAAGACACGTACAATAGATGAAACAGTCTAACCGAACCCAAGTTAAGCTAACGCACAGCTAACTAACCAACAAACACACCAGCACCCAAAGTGCATGCTGGGATGAGTCTGAGCCAGCATGACAGAGCCAAGCTGTTCTGACAGAATAGCCGTGAACGACTGCTGGGTGCGACAACATCAAGTAGAACCTGCCACAACTCGCAGCCAAATCCAGAATCTGCGCCAAAATGTGGTCCTAAAGGTCATGTCTGCAGGAAATGAGGATCTTAAGTAGCCACAGCACATGCAGTTTCTAGAAAAAAGTCGCTGATACATCATGGAAATAAAAAGAGTAGTGAGAAATGGACAGACCAGGAAGTTATGGACTGACTGGTTCTGCAGGAAGCTGACCTGGGGCCAGTTCTCAGTTATATAATCCAGGATGGATTTTTTTGTGTGCTGTGATTAGTGACAACAATCTACACCTAATGGGACAACCCTGATATGGCCTTGTTACCAAGAGGAGGCCTAATTGCATTCTAGCTAACAGGCCCTGTGGGTTTAATTTGCTGTAATTTAGTGATGAAAACAGCTCAAAATGGAGGTTGCCTGTCATTACCTGGGTTCCTAACCTCGACCCGGCTCCGCCAAGCCGTGGTGGGAGAGAAGTCACTGTTGCCTCTCCTCATGATTCAATTCAGTCAGAGGATGAGGGAGAAGAGATCCAACAGGAAGAGTCACGGATGGCTGGTCGCAGGTCGGAGAGTTTCAGAGGCCTCCAGAACCCGACTCACCGATCGTAACAAGTATCCTGAATCCAAAATGAAAGCAAAATTAGCTAAAATGCAACTGTTAGCACACTCTTCACATGTGGCTAATGTTTCTATCTGCTGAAGAAAAAAAAATGTATGGACAGAGCCGTTTAGCCACACACAACAAGCGCACACCGGAGGGGTATAGTTCTCCACAAGTCAATGGGCCAAAATTTATAATAAATCAAAGAGCAGAATAATGACAGTCATCTGTGAGATCACTCATATTGGTCACAGCAGTGCTTTTAGCTTAACATTTAATCACAGAAGTGAGCACAGAGGAAGAATGAAACAGTGTTGGCAGTTCAACGAGGAGGGCAGGGTCGCCTCTGTTAACAGCCGGCTACTTTTGTGCGGTTTGTCATTACGTCTCTGAGATGACCAGCGTGAGTGGGGGTGGGGGGGTATGTGTGTGTGTGTGTGTGTGTGTGGAGGGGGGGGTGTCTCCCAGCCTGCACTTAGCGCGGTGTTGAAGAGAGGCTCTGCCTGTGATATCCGCTGCAGAATTGATGCTATTATGTAAAAAGGTGAAGGTGGGTAGGTTTGGGGCTGGGAGAAACACTTTAAAAAAGGTGTAATAAGACACAAGGACTTGAAACTGCACAAATGTGGTTTAACGTTCAGACAAAGAACGAAAACTGCACATCCAGGAAGTGGGTTGCGCTGCATCCGTTATGCTCACACAAAATGACAATTAGAGACCTGTTAGATAGTCAGTCATTTGACAGCACTGTTAGAGTTAGCCTGCTAGCAAATTGGCCCTGGCGACCTAGCCTCAGCCCAAGGTAGCAACATTTGACTTATGACTTTGACTTAAAATGACTTAATCAGATGTTGTTGACCTTTCCGGGGTGATATTACTCTTTATAATCTGAATAAAATGTTTATATTTGACAGATGTCTGTCGACCACAGGTCAGACCAGCTACTGTTCAGAGGAGTTGGAGATGAGATTCTGATTCTGTTTTGCATTTATGCCCATCACCATGAGTCAAGAGCAGAACAATACAAGATATTTTAGTAAAATGGCCACAGTGACTCTACATTTTATTGTTTTTGTTCGCTGATTCACCCGTTTCAACACTAGTATCTAAACTAAACAACAAATGAGCCTTTCTCTGTTGATTCCTCTTTCTTTCCTCCCTCCATCCTTCTGCTTTACAGTTTTCTAGCCTTCTTTATGTTACTGTACATCAAAACTTATTTAAAGGACAACTTCCTTCCTGCAGTTCTTTATTAAACGAGCCGGTCTTGTGATGGGAAACAAGAACTTCTCTTTTTTAAAATAAAAAATAAGACTACTGTATATCTCTGGTGAAACACACACACACACACACACACACACTCTCTCTCTCTCTCTCTCTTTCTCTCTCTCTCTCTGTCTCTCTCTCTCTCTCTCTCTCACACACACACACACACACACACACTCACACACACACACAAACACACACACAAGGTTGAGGTTAGGATTGGGTAAGTGGATTGGTTGTCTTGGTTAGGGTAAAGGGCATGAAAGTCCTCACAAAGTTACCAGTAGAAAAAGTAGATCAAACAAACAAACACACACACACACACACACACACACACACACACACACACACACACACACACACACACACACACACACACACACACACACACACACACACACACACACACCCACCAAATGGTGCTGAATTAACAGCATCCAGAGATCATCATCTGACGCATCCAGCGCCCCCTGGGGGCTATGTGATTATTGGACACATGAAGCAGAAGTTACAAAAATATTAGCTTTTCAGCTCGTTGGCATCTCTTCCGTTTGTACAGAATTGACAGAAACGCAGCCTCTTTTTTTTCTAAGTAGGGATGTGGAGGCTAACTGCAAACACCCTCAGGTAAAAATAAGCAACATTTTACAGCCATAAATGCATTTTCACAAAACTTGAATTAATATTAAAGAGAAAAAAGACACAACCCAACTATGCATTATGTCCCCAGCAACCTTAGGCAACTTAAGGTCTCAATTTGATCTTTTATTATTGACTAAACACAGAATTTTAATAAATCAGTGTCAAAGAGAAAAGTCAACAGAGGTTCTTTGCAGACAGGGTGTGCGCGTGCTTCATAATGACTTGGCTTGATTCTCGCACATGTTTGTTAAGAAAGGGGACTTTATTCCTGCTGCAGGGTCACGGACATCCCAACAAAAGTCTCATTCATGTTCGGATGTTCCAGGATCAGGCTCATCATGGGTTGTCGTGAGGCTGCAAAATCATGATGCTTTTTCTCGCACAACGTTTATGTCACAAGATGTTTTTGAAACAAACGGAATGTTTCAAGCCTATCTGCGTTCTGAAAGGCCGCCATTAACAAACAAATAGGGGTTAAGTTACACACGTTAACTTAAAGCTGAGCCGCCCAAAACCAGTGCAAGTCAGTGGTCGTGCGTGCATATCTGCAGGCAGGGATGTTTTCTTCTGAACTAGACTAGACTCAAGTGCAAAAAAATAAATAAAAAAAGCTTAACAGCTGAGGGAGTTAATGATGGTTCTTCAGCAGGCCAGCCCCAGCCTGCACATCTTAACACCCCAACCTAAACCTCCCCTTCCCACGGCCGAGGCAGTTGGCTGGCAGTCACTTGTAAAAGAATACAGTTGGGGTTGGGGTTTGGGGGGTGGTTGGCTGTTGATTTGATGGAGAGAAGCACACAGGAGGAGGAGGAGTTTGCAGACCGGATGGCGGTGGTGACATCAGTTTTGAAAAATGTGTGTGTGTGTGTGTGTGTGTGTGTGTGTGTGTGTGAGAGAGAGAGAGGGGATGAAAGAGAGAGAAAATGCAGAATCAGAGTGCAGGAAGAAAAATCAGAGCTCCCACTTGGTTGATGTTTTTAAATACTGAGGGAGGATAAAACTTTTATCTTTGTTTCTTCTTTTATTCTTTATTTCTTCAATTAAACAATTATTTTGGAAAAAAAAATCTTATATCCTAGAAGGAACTGTGATGATTATGTGTTTTTCCAGAGGACTGGTGTATTTTTACTTAGTTGTTTTAATTCGCTGCGTTCTGTTAACATGTCTTTCGAATAAAGTTTTCATAACATCCATTGAATAAGTCCGGTTTAATTTTACAAAGTGAGCCGCTGTCTTCTATAGACGATCTCTGGACGAATCAGACAACGTGTGACCATGGGGGGGGGGGGGGGGGGGGGGG